>WFAB01003872.1:0-11740 GCA_018977245.1 Lethenteron camtschaticum
GGTGGTGGTGGTACAGAAGGGGGCACAGCTGGTGGTGCATCTACCGGTCATCTCAGTCGGACAACCCGCGGCACCTGCTGGGTCTGTCCCGTGACCTCCTCCTGCACCTGCACCTAGCCTGGCACAGCAGTGCAACACACGGTACCAGCAGGGTCTGTCCCGTGACCTCCTGCACCTAGCCTGGCACAGCAGTCAACCCACGGTATCTGAAGGCTCTGTACCGTGACCTCCTCCTGCGCCTAGCCTGGCACAGCAGTGCAACGCAGAGCACCTGCTGGGTCTGTCACGTGACCTCCTCCTCCTGCACCTAGCCTGGCACAGCAGTCAACCCATGGCACCTGCAGGGTCTGTCCGTGACCTCCTTCTCCTGCACCTAGCCTGGCACAGCAGTCAACCCGCGGCACCTGCAGGGTCTGTCCCGTGACCTTCTCCTCCTGCACCTAGCCTGGCACAGCAGTGCTACCTATGGCACCTGCAGGGTCTGTCCCGTGACCTCCTCCTCCTGCACCTAGCCTGGCACAGCAGTCAACCCATGGCACCTGCAGGGTCTGTCCGTGACCTCCTCCTCCTGCACCTAGCCTGGCACAGCAGTCAACCCATGCACCTGCAGGGTCTGTCCCGTGACGCTCCTCCCTGCACCTAGCCTGGCACAGCAGTGCAACCCCGCGGCACCTGCTGGTCTGTCCGGTGATCTCCTCCGCTGCACCTAGCCTGGCACAGCAGTCAACCCACGGCACCTGCCGGGTCTGTCCCGTGACCTCCTGCAACCAACCATGGCACAGGTGCCGTGGTGACGTCACCGGTCACTTAGTCGTGAATGGCGGTTCTTTGGTTGGGGCAGTTTTCTGTTCGGCCGAATGGAGGGGGGAGGGTAATCACCGGCGCTGGCACGGGCCGGGAGTAAAGATGGACTGGTGGGTCAGTGGGGTGGGCGAGAGTGGGTGGGTGGGTGGGTGGCACGGGCTAGAGAAGAGATGGAGTGATGTGGTACAGGAGGACGTGGAGCTGAGTGGACTTGCCGATGACCGGCACCAGCGGTGTCAAGATCGGCCTCTGTGGAGGAGGCTCGTGAAGGACGCTGCTACCGGGCAGTTGGAGTCATTCGCCCTCTGCCAAACAACAACGGAGGGAGGGCAGAGGAGCGACGCTCACAACAACGAGCGGAGCGCCGGGTGGATAAAATGTAAAGAGTTTGCACAGTAGGGGGCACAGGTGGTGCATCTGCCAGCCATCTCAGTCAGTCAACCCGTGGCACCTGGGTCAGTCTTGTGACCTCCTCCTGCACCCGGCCTGGCACAGCAGTCAACTCATGGCACGAGAGCCTTCGACACTTCACGTGGCCTCAAAGTGCACCTAGCCTGGCACGAGCACCGCAGAGACGTCACCCAACATACGAGCGGTAGCGAACGGCGGCTGTTGTTGCGGTTGTTGTTGTTGTTGCTTGGGTGTGGGTGTTGTGGGGGAATGTTGTATAGGCCAACGCGGAGAAATGCGTGGTGGGTCTCCAACCTCCTCTCTGTGTGTTGGGGGAGCAGGGAAAGTCAGGGGAGCTTGATGGACCCCCCCCAAAGCGCTACTGAAGATCCGGTCACGGAGGGAGCAGATGTCACCGGTACTGACACCGAGGTCTGGTCGATTCGGTTACGGGAGGTACTGGCTTTTCGGTTGAGTTGGGGTGCACCAGATTCGAAGCTTTGGTGACTGCAACGGTTCATACTCTTAGGTTTTTTTCGGTAAAGTCACGTAGGTAAAAAAATAAAAAAAGTCTAAATAATAATAGAAATAAAATCGTGATAAATGAAAATGAATCAATTAACGTCGTGGTTTAATTGATTTATTTTCATTCATTATAATTTTATTTCTATTTGTTTTATTTTTATTTTTTACCTACGTAGGTATGCACCAAACCCGCGCCCCTCCCCATGACGAAAGATTTGTAACCCCACCGAAGTTTCGGTAACCCCTACCGAAGATTCGGTAGAGCGACTGAACATTCGGTACCCTTACCAGATATTTGGTATCCTGACCGGATATCCGTCCGTACCCAAGTGAAGATTCGGTACCCTTACCAGATATTTGGTACTCCAAAAGATTCAGTAGCCCTATACCAGAATCTTCGGTACCCTTACCGAAGATCCGGTACCCTTACCGAAGATTCGGTACCCTTACCGAAGATCCGGTACCCTTACCGGAGATTCGGTACCCTTACCGAAGGTCCGGTACCCTTACCGGAGATTTGGTACCCTTACCGAAGATCCGGTACCCTTACCGGAGATTCGGTACCCTTACCGAAGGTCCGGTACCCTTACCGGAGATCCGGTACCCTTACCGAAGATCCGGTACCCTTACCGAAGATTCTGTACCCTTACCGGAGATCCGGTACCCTTACCGGAGATCCGGTACCCTTACCGAAGATCCGGTACCCTTACCGAAGATTCTGTACCCTTACCGGAGATCCGGTACCCTTACCGGAGATCCGGTACCCTTACCGGGAGATCCGGTACCCTTACTGAAGATTCTGTACCCTTACCGAAGGTTTGGAACCCCGATACCGGATATGCGATACATCCAAAGATTTAGTTACCCCTATGCCAGAAGATTCTGTACCTCTACCGGATATTTAGTACATTCACGAAGATTCATTTACCCGACCAGAGACTCAATACCTCTAGCAGAGACTCAGTAGCTCTCTAGCAGAGACTCAGTACCTCTCTAGCAGAGACTCAGTAGCTCTCTAGCAGAGACTCAGTAGCTCTCTAGCAGAGACTCAGTACCTCTCTAGCAGAGACTCAGTACCTCTCTAGCAGAGACTCAGTACCTCTCTAGCAGAGACTCAGTACCTCTAGCAGAGACTCAGTACCTCTCTAGCAGAGACTCAGTAGCTCTCTAGCAGAGACTCAGTACCTCTCTAGCAGAGACTCAGTACCTCTCTAGCAGAGACTCAGTAGCTCTCTAGCAGAGACTCAGTACCTCTCTAGCAGAGACTCAGTACCTCTAGCAGAGACTCAGTACCTCTCTAGCAGAGACTCAGTAGCTCTCTAGCAGAGACTCAGTACCTCTCTAGCAGAGACTCAGTAGCTCTCTAGCAGAGACTCAGTAGCTCTCTAGCAGAGACTCAGTACCTCTCTAGCAGAGACTCAGTAGCTCGCTAGCAGAGACTCAGTAGCTCTCTAGCAGAGACTCAGTAGCTCTCTAGCAGAGACTCAGTACCTCTCTAGCAGAGACTCAGTACCTCTCTAGCAGAGACTCAGTAGCTCTCTAGCAGAGACTCAGTAGCTCTAGCAGAGACTCAGTACCTCTAGCAGAGACTCAGTAGCTCTCTAGCAGAGACTCAGTAGCTCTCTAGCAGAGACTCAGTAGCTCTCTAGCAGAGACTCAGTAGCTCTCTACAGAGACTCAGTACCTCTCTAGCAGAGACTCAGTAGCTCTTTAGCAGAGACTCAGTACCTCTCTAGCAGAGACTCAGTACCTCTCTAGCAGAGACTCAGTAGCTCTCTAGCAGAGACTCAGTACCTCTCTAGCAGAGACTCAGTACCACTCTAGCAGAGACTCAGTACCTCTCTAGCAGAGACTCAGTAGCTCTCTAGCAGAGACTCAGTAGCTCTCTAGCAGAGACTCAGTACCACTCTAGCAGAGACTCAGTACCTGTAGCAGAGACTCAGTACCTCTCTAGCAGAGACTCAGTATCTGTAGCAGAGACTCAGTAGCTCTCTACAGAGACTCAGTACCTCTCTAGCAGAGACTCAGTAGCTCTCTAGCAGAGACTCAGTACCTCTCTAGCAGAGACTCAGTACCTCTCTAGCAGAGACTCAGTACCTGTAGCAGAGACTCAGTACCTCTCTAGCAGAGACTCAATAGCTCTCTAGCAGAGACTCAGTAGCTCTCTAGCAGAGACTCAGTACCTGTAGCAGAGACTCAGTACCTCTCTAGCAGAGACTCAATACCTCTCTAGCAGAGACTCAGTACCTCTCTAGCAGAGACTCAGTACCTCTCTAGCAGAGACTCAGTACCTCTCTAGCAGAGACTCAGTATCTGTAGCAGAGACTCAGTAGCTCTCTACAGAGACTCAGTACCTCTCTAGCAGAGACTCAGTAGCTCTCTAGCAGAGACTCAGTAGCTGTAGCAGAGACTCAGTACCTCTCTAGCAGAGACTCAGTAGCTCTCTAGCAGAGACTCAGTACCTCTCTAGCAGAGACTCAGTAGCTCTCTAGCAGAGACTCAGTAGCTCTCTAGCAGAGACTCAGTAGCTGTAGCAGAGACTCAGTACCTCTCTAGCAGAGACTCAGTACCTCTCTAGCAGAGACTCAGTAGCTCTCTAGCAGAGACTCAGTAGCTCTCTAGCAGAGACTCAGTACCTCTAGCAGAGACTCAGTACCTCTAGCAGAGACTCAGTACCTCTCTAGCAGAGACTCAGTACCTCTAGCAGAGACTCAGTAGCTCTCTAGCAGAGACTCAGTAGCTCTCTAGCAGAGACTCAGTACCTGTAGCAGAGACTCAGTACCATCTAGCAGAGACTCAGTACCTCTCTAGCAGAGACTCAGTACCTCTAGCAGAGACTCAGTAGCTCTCTACAGAGACTCAGTACCTCTAGCAGAGACTCAGTACCTCTCTAGCAGAGACTCAGTAGCTCTCTAGCAGAGACTCAGTAGCTCTCTAGCAGAGACTCAGTACCACTCTAGCAGAGACTCAGTAGCTCTGTAGCAGAGACTCAGTACCTCTCTAGCAGAGACTCAGTACCTGTAGCAGAGACTCAGTAGCTGTAGCAGAGACTCAGTAGCTCTCTAGCAGAGACTCAGTAGCTCTCTAGCAGAGACTCAGTACCACTCTAGCAGATACTCAGTACCTCTCTAGCAGAGACTCAGTACCCTCTAGCAGAGACTCAGTACCTCTCTAGCAGAGACTCAGTACCCCTCTAGCAGAGACTCAGTACCTCTCTAGCAGAGACTCAGTACCTCTCTAGCAGAGACTCAGTAGCTCTCTAGCAGATACTCAGTACCAACTCAGTACTCTCTAGCAGAGACTCAGTACCTCTCTAGCAGAGACTCAGTACCTCTCTAGCAGAGACTCAGTACCTCTCTAGCAGAGACTCAGTACCTCTCTATCAGAGACTCAGTACCTCTCTAGCAGAGACTCAGTAGCTCTCTAGCAGAGACTCAGTAGCTCTCTAGCAGAGACTCAGTACCCCTCTAGCAGAGACTCAGTACCTCTCTAGCAGAGACTCAGTAGCTCTCTAGCAGAGACTCAGTAGCTCTCTAGCAGAGACTCAGTAGCTCTCTACAGAGACTCAGTAGCTCTCTAGCAGAGACTCAGTACCTCTCTAGCAGAGACTCAGTACCTCTAGCAGAGACTCAGTACCTCTCTAGCAGAGACTCAGTACCTCTACAGAGACTCAGTAGCTCTCTAGCAGAGACTCAGTAGCTCTCTAGCAGAGACTCAGTACCCCTCTAGCAGAGACTCAGTAGCCCTCTAGCAGAGACTCAGTAGCTCTCTAGCAGAGACTCAGTACCTCTCTAGCAGAGACTCAGTAGCTCTCTAGCAGAGACTCAGTACCTCTCTAGCAGAGACTCAGTACCCTCTAGCAGAGACTCAGTACCTCTCTAGCAGAGACTCAGTACCCCTCTAGCAGAGACTCAGTACCTCTCTAGCAGAGACTCAGTACCTCTCTAGCAGAGACTCAGTAGCTCTCTAGCAGATACTCAGTAGCTCTCTAGCAGAGACTCAGTACTCTCTAGCAGAGACTCAGTACCTCTCTAGCAGAGACTCAGTACCTCTCTAGCAGAGACTCAGTACCTCTCTAGCAGAGACTCAGTAGCCCTCTAGCAGAGACTCAGTAGCTCTCTAGCAGAGACTCAGTACCTCTAGCCAGAGACTCAGTACCTCTCTAGCAGAGACTCAGTACCTCTCTAGCAGAGACTCAGTACCTCTCTAGCAGAGACTCAGTGGCTCTCTAGCAGAGACTCAGTACCTCTCTAGCAGAGACTCAGTAGCTCTCTAGCAGAGACTCAGTAGCTCTCTAGCAGAGACTCAGTAGCTCTCTAGCAGAGACTCAGTAGCTCTCTAGCAGAGACTCAGTACCTCTCTAGCAGAGACTCAGTACCTCTCTAGCAGAGACTCAGTACCCCTCTAGCAGAGACTCAGTACCTCTCTAGCAGAGACTCAGTAGCTCTCTAGCAGAGACTCAGTAGCTCTCTAGCAGAGACTCAGTAGCTCTCTAGCAGAGACTCAGTACCTCTCTAGCAGAGACTCAGTAGCTCTGTAGCAGAGACTCAGTAGCTCTCTAGCAGAGACTCAGTAGCTCTCTAGCAGAGACTCAGTAGCTCTCTAGCAGAGACTCAGTACCTGTAGCAGAGACTCAGTACCTCTCTAGCAGAGACTCAGTAGCTCTAGCCAGAGACTCAGTAGCTCTCTAGCAGAGACTCAGTACCTCTCTAGCAGAGACTCAGTAGCTCTCTAGGAGAGACTCAGTAGCTCTCTAGCAGAGACTCAGTACTCTCTAGCAAGACTCAGTACCTCTCTAGCAGAGACTCAGTACCTCTCTAGCAGAGACTCAGTAGCTCTCTAGCAGAGACTCAGTAGCTCCCTAGCAGAGACTCAGTACCTCTCTAGCAGAGACTCAGTAGCCCTCTAGCAGAGACTCAGTAGCTCTCTAGCAGAGACTCAGTACCTCTCTAGCAGAGACTCAGTAGCTCTCTAGCAGAGACTCAGTACCTCTCTAGCAGAGACTCAGTACCTCTCTAGCAGAGACTCAGTAGCTCTCTAGCAGAGACTCAGTAGCTCTCTAGCAGAGACTCAGTACCTCTCTAGCAGAGACTCAGTACCTCTCTAGCAGAGACTCAGTAGCTCTCTAGCAGAGACTCAGTAGCTCTCTAGCAGAGACTCAGTAGCTCTCTAGCAGAGACTCAGTAGCTCTCTAGCAGAGACTCAGTACCACTCTAGCAGATACTCAGTACCTCTCTAGCAGAGACTCAGTACCCCTCTAGCAGAGACTCAGTAGCTCTCTAGCAGAGACTCAGTAGCTCTCTAGCAGAGACTCAGTACCTCTACAGAGACTCAGTACCTCTCTAGCAGAGACTCAGTACCTCTACAGAGACTCAGTACCGCGAGGTCCAAAACGGACGTCAGCCCAACGTTGGGGTCTAAAGCCACCAACGTCCGTCCGCGACGTTCCCCCGACGTTGGTGGGAGTGGAGACCACCAGGGGCAACTTCAGTTCTTCCCCGACGACGTTTCGGTGTTGTCATCAGCAGCCCAGTTCAGGCTCGGAGCTTGAACCGTCGGTTCAGTGGAGGCAACACGCGGGCTCGAGGTCGATATATCGGCGTGATGATATTAATTAGCAGCTGTCGTCAATGCTGTTGTTCATGTTGATTATTATTGTTGAGTATAGATACACACACACAGACACACACACGCACAGACACACACATACACACACACAGACACACACACACACAGACACACACACACACAGACACACACAGACACACACACAGACAGACACACACACAGACACACACAGACACACACACACAGACACACACACAGACACACACACACAGACACACACACACAGACACACACACAGACACACACAACAGACACACAGACACACACACACACACAGACCCACAGTGACACACACAGACACACACACAGACACACACACAGACACACACACACACAGACACACACACACACAGACACACCACACAGACACACACACACAGACACACACACACACACAGACACACACACAGACACACACAGACACACACACACAGACACACACAGACACAGACACACACACACAGACACACACACAGACACACACACAGACACACACAGACACACACACACAGACACACACACACACAGACACACACACACACAGACACACACACACAGACACACACACACAGACACACACAGACACACACACAAAGTGACACACACAGACACTCACACACACACAGACACACACACACACACAGACACACGCACAGACACACACACACAGACACACACACAGACACACACACAGACACTCACACACACACAGACACACACACACACAGACACACACACAGACACTCACACACACACAGACACACACACACAGACACACACAGACACACACACACAGACACACACAGACACACACACAGACACACACAGACACACACACACAGACACACAGACACACAGACAGACACACACACAGACACACACACAGACAGACACACACACAGACACACACACAGACACACACACAGACACACACAGACACACACACACACAGACACACACAGACACACACACAGACAGACACACACACAGACACACACACAGACAGACACACACACAGACACACACACAGACACACACACAGACACACACACACAGACACACACCAACTCTCTGGCCTTCTTCCTAGGGTCGATCTGATCATCACCACGGCCGTCTTTGTCTCTCCCCCCCCTCTCTCTCTCTCTCGTGTTGTTGTTGTTGATGTTGTTGTTGTTGCTGCTACCGCGTGGCGTCCTCAGTGTTCGTGGGTTTGTTGTTGTTGTGGTGTTGTTGTTGTTGTGGTGGTGGTTTTCGTGTCGCTGGGTTTTCGGTGTCGTTTTAGCCAATCCCCCTCCCTCCCCCCTCACCCCCCCTCCTCCCTCCCCTCCCCCTCCTTCCCCCCTCCCTCCCCCCTCCCTCCCCCCTCCCTCCCCCTCCCCCCTCCCTCCCCCTCCCCTCCCTCCCCTCCCCCTCCCCCTCCCTCCCCCTCCCCCCTCCAGCCCCCTCCCCCTCCTTCCCCCCTTCCCCCCTCCCACCTCCCCCCTCCCCCCCCTCCTTCCCCCTCCCCCTCCAGCCCCCTCTCCCTCCCCCCTCCTCCCCCTCCCCCCTCCTTCCCCCTCCTCCCCCTCCCCCCTCCTTCCCCCTCCCCCCTCCCCCTCCAGCCCCTCCCCCTCCAGCCCCCTCCCCCCTCCCCCTCCTTCCCCCTCTCCCCTCCCCCCCAGCCCCCTCCCCCCCTCCAGCCTCCCCCTATTCGATGTCGCTCGCAATTAAAAAATGAGCGCGCCCTCTTTGCTGCGTCCATCTGTGTGGCGTTACACGCACAGACAAAGCTCCCCAGGTAGCCTCTAGCAGGGCTGCAGGGGCAAGTGCTGTTAGCTGACGAGTAGCAGCAGCAGTGTCTATGTACTACACACACCACGCACAGACAAAGCTCCCCCAGGTAGCCTCTAGCAGGGCTGCAGGGGCAAGTGCTGTTAGCTAGCGAGTAGCAGCAGCAGTGTCTATGTACTACACACACCACGCACACAGACAAAGCTCCCCCAGGTAGCCTCTAGCAGGGCTGTAGGGGCAAGTGCTGTTAGCTAGCGAGTAGCAGCAGCAGTGTCTATGTACTACACACACCACACACAGACAAAGCTCCCCCAGGTAGCCTCTAGCAGGGCTGTAGGGGCAAGTGCTGTTAGCTAGCGAGTAGCAGCAGCAGTGTCTATGCACTACACAGCCGTCATAGCACTTGCCCCTACAGTCCTGCGAGAGGCTACCTGGGGGAGCTTTGTCTGTGTCACAGCGGTGGAGCTCACACCACGTGACACCGTCACTGATGACGCTGCTGCTGATGATGATGTCCTTGATGAAAATACTGATGGTGGTGATGGTGATGATGATGGACGTGGTGGTGATGATGGTCGTGGTGGTGATGGTGGTAGTGGTGATGGTGGTGATGGTCGTGGTGGTGATGGTGGTGATGGTAATGGTGATGGTGGTGATGATGGTGGTGATGGTGGTGATGGTGGTGGTGGTGATGGTGGTGATGGTGGTGGTGATGATGGTGGTGGTGGTGGTGATGGTAGTGATGGTGATGGTGGTAGTGATGGTGATGGTGGTAGTGATGGTGATGGTGGTAGTGGTGGTGATGATGGTAGTGGTGGTGATGATGGTAGTGATGGTGATGATGGTAGTGATGGTGATGGTGGTAGTGGTGGTGATGATGGTAGTGATGGTGATGGTGGTAGTGATGGTGATAATGGTAGTGGTGGTGATGATGGTAGTGATGGTGATGGTGGTAGTGATGGTGATGATGGTAGTGGTGGTGATGGTGGTGATGATGATGGTGGTGATGGTGATGGTCGTGGTGGTGATGGTGGTGGTGATGGTGGTGATGGTGGTGGTGATGGTGGTGATGGTGATGGTGGTGATGATGGTCGTGTTGGTGATGATGATGGTAGTGATGATGATGGTAGTGATGATGGTGATGTGGTGATGATGATTGTAGTGATGATGATGGTGATGATTGTGATGATGATTGTGATGATGGTAGTGATGGTGATGGTAGTGATGATGGTGATGATGATGATGATTGTGATGATGGTAGTGATGGTGATGGTAGTGATGGTGATGGTAGTGATGATGATGATAGTGATGATGATGGTGATGATGGTAGTGATGGTGGTGGTGATGTGGTGATGTGGTGATGGTAGTGATGATGATGGTGATGATGATGGTGGTGATGGTAGTGATGGTGATGATGGTAGTGATGGTGGTGGTGATGTGGTGATGATGATGGTGATGATGATGGTGGTGATGGTAGTGATGGTGTCACGTGTTTGTCACCCCCCTCCCACCCCTCTGACATCACCGCAACCTCTGACCTTTCACCCCCCCCCCCAGTATATGACCCTTGCCCACACTGTATTTAACCTTTGACCTCGTCACAATATTTGACCCCGTGACCTCCCCCCCCAGTATATGACCCTTGACCACAGGTATTTAACCTTTGACCTCTCCACCACAATGTTTGACCCTGTTACCCCCCCCCCCCCCGTGTATGACCCTTGACCCTTGCCCACACGTGTGTATTTAACCTTTGACCTCGCCACCACAATGTAACCGACCACGTGATGTCAATAAAAGTTTTCCGGTCCTTTTGAAGTGGGGGCGGGTGGGGGGGGTTGTGAGGAGTTGTACTGCACTCCCTTGGCTCCCTCCAGCAGCGGAAACAGCAGCAGCATCGCCACCACCATCACCACCATCATCGCCATCATCAACAGCCTCACCATCATCACCATCATCAACAACAGCATCATCACCACCATCACCACCATCACCAACAGCATCACCATCATCACAATCACCATCATCAACAGCATCATCATCACAATCACCACCACCATCATCAACAGCACCACCATCACCACCATCACCACCATCATCGCCACCACCATCATCACCACCACCACCACCAACATCATCATAACAATCACCACCATCACCACCACCACCAACATCATAACAATCACCACCACCACCATCAACAGCATCACCATCATCATCAACAGCATCACCATCACAATCACCACCATCACCACCATCATCACCACCTTCACAATCACCATCATCACCATCATCACCATCATCACAATCACCATCACCACCATCATCACCATCATCACCATCAGCATCACAATCATCACCATCATAACAATCACCAATCACCACCATCATCACCATCACCACGATCATCAACAACGGCATCATCACAATCACCTCCATCATCATCACCACCATCACCACCATCACCACCATCACCACCACCATCAACAGCATCACCATCAACAGCCTCACCATCATCACAATCACCATCACCACCACCATCATCATCAGCAACAGCATCATCATCATCACCACCATCATCACAATCACCACCACCATCAACAGCATCACCATCATCATCATC
>WFAB01003873.1:0-11730 GCA_018977245.1 Lethenteron camtschaticum
AAAAGTAGGCTCGTTGTTTTTACCTTTTAACTTTTACCTTACCTTGCCGATGCCTAGGCCAGAACTCAAGCTTCAGCTGCCAGTCTTGGTGAGAGTAGAGAGGCCTGGGCTGGATCCCCGCTCCTGCCCACTCCCTCTGGTGCCCACAAGGCGACACTCTATG
Organism: Lethenteron camtschaticum; assembly: GCA_018977245.1. NCBI lineage: Eukaryota > Metazoa > Chordata > Hyperoartia > Petromyzontiformes > Petromyzontidae > Lethenteron > Lethenteron camtschaticum. The sequence continues at coordinate 164 of WFAB01003873.1, forward strand.
CGTTGACTCTGGCTTCTACAGCTGCTCCTGGCCAGGAAGACTACACACCATCAGGAAAAGGCAAAGGTAGGAAACCACACTTATAGCATTAACTGACAGTCAGCGGTGAAAATGCTTTCAAGACACTCTGTGTCGAAAAGGCACCTGACGAGGTCCAAGCCATATGCTAATGCACTAGCAAAGACGAATATTGCCTGATGTTACACCACAACTTTGCATATGAACAAATGCTCATTGGAAAACTGCTCCATCTTGCAAATGTGCTGGACAGTGGAAGTATCTTTTTTGTTGCATCAAACCATCCTAGGCTTCATACACATCTGTGAGTGTGTGTGCACTCTTTAACATGGAGCGGTACATGCTGGGAAACGATTATATTGAGATATAGAAAATAAATACATGGATTACAGAACAATATCGATTACATACTTTACAGAGAGCCAGGCTATAGACGAAATAATATGAGTAATATTGTGATACAATTTTAATCTGGTTAAAACCCTGGCAGCTGAGAATCTGTATAATCTGTAATCTATTTAAACACTTTTATAAACGGCAGCAATTAATACATGTGTAGAGGTGTAATTATGCATGGGCACGGATGGCTAACAAACACAAGGGGCGTGGTTAGAGCCGTACACAGAGGAGGTGCTCACACCGACGTCCGCACTCATCCCCACGGGCCCCTCCCGGGGGGGCCGAGTACTATAAAAGGTGGTGAGCCGGAGGGCTCGAGGTCGAGTATTAGCTTAAACCAGCGAAGACGGAAGACCAGCTAGAATAGGCCCCGGAACTCCCCTGGCTCGCTGTCCTTGTCAGGGCCGACCAGGGCAAGCCGGTGGCGTGGCCCCGAGAGCCCAGACTGACGTTCTTATAAGAGCCGGTCTGGATACTCAGGGTGCCGGGATCCCAGCTTGACCAGGGCTGGGATAGGTAGCCTCCCCTAGCTCCGTAGTGGAGGACTCGGGCGTAGGTTAGCGGGGTTAGATGTTGTGTCTCCCTGTAGCCGAGTGAAGGGGACGATACCCCCTTAAGTACTGTGTGTACCCGTTACTGTGCACAAGTTGGTGTTAATAAATAAGTGTGCCTCCGACCCCGTCGTCCAAGCCTCCTAAATACTTACTACATCTGGCGTCAGAAGTAAACGTTCAACGATGGACACACGAGGGACGACACATACCAGGGAGTCAGAGATGGAAGACACCACGGCCGAATCGCCACCAGAGACGGCCGAGGTCGGATCGAAGCAGCCGGGGCCGAGGACACCCGCGCTGCTACGACAGGAAGGGGGGATGCGTCGGCCGAAGGACTTCGGCTGGCTCACTCCCGCCTGGCGGAGCTGCTCTACGCTGCGGCCACCGCGTTAGAGGAGATCACGCGGCTGGGGGCTGGAGGGGCTGCGCGGGGCGACGACAGCAGCCGACGCGCGGCGACGTTTCCCGCCACCCCCGACGCGGCTCGCGGTTAAATTTCCCGCCATCACTACAGTGCGAGCAGAGGGCGGGGCCAGCCCGCGTCAGGTGACTGCTGAGGGCCAAGCACAAGCCGTGGCATCATCACCACCGGCCAGCGCGTCAACAACGGAGCGACCGGCGATGCCATGCTCGCAGCCCGCCCACACTGTAACGTCTGCTGGGAACGACGGAGCGCGATCTGCAGCCACGGACGTCGCGTTACAGCAGCGTCTGCCGCCTCTCAAAGAGTTCGTGGGCGCGGACGGAGACTGGGGCGGCCTTCAAAGGCGGTTCATCGCTCATCAGGAGATGGCGAACTGGACGGACACCGAAGCACTACGCGCGCTGCCGGCGATGCTGGACAACGACGCCCTGGCTACTCTCACCTCGGTGCCTAAGGAAAAGCGCGCCACGCTGCACCTGGCGCTGCAGCTGCTGTCAGCTGTCTATGGCCCGCCTTCGGACTGCAGGCAGCTGTTCCACGATCGTCATCGGGGCGCCAACGAGTCACCCCTGGCCTTCCGGACGGCTCTCCTGGCCCTGGCAAAGGCAGCTTTCCCGCGGATGGACGAGGAGGGAGTGGACGCTATGGTGGTTGAAAAGCTGCTGCTACTCGCTGATGAGCTGGACGTCGCCGTCTTGGCTCAAGACGACGCAGATATGTCGTCCTTGCTGGTCGCGTGCCACATCCATGGGGGCTTGCGGTCCCTGCGTCGCAAGGCCGCAAAGGGGGTGGCCGGCCATGCCATGGCGGCCACCACCCTCCCATCGGAGGGGGTCTGCGGGGTGGAGCGGCGGGGGGAATGGAGATCGGCGGCACCACAGGCTCGGAACGGACCGAGCCGCCAGGAGCAGCCCAGGCCATCTGGGGCGCTCACACGGTGCTACAACTGTGGCCTTCAAGGCCACGTTGCTTCAGGATGCCGGGCTCCCCGTCAGCGCGGGGCGACACCTCGTCAGGACGCCGTGCCGTCTCCACCCAAGCTCCAGCAAAGAAATACGGCGAGTCGTGGCACCTCACACGTTTGGCCCATGCACACATCCGATACACACTCACGCGCTGATACGAACAGGGCTCGCAAAACCACGGCCGTTGCGTCGGATGGTTCTGAAATGTGGCGAGCGCTCCAACCGGGTCAGTGGTCGGAGCTCGCCCATCGTGTCGTTGCAGCGTCGGCGGGATTGTCGGTTGTGGTCGGTCATATTGATGGTGTAGAGGTGCGGATTTTAATTGACACAAAGGCATCGGCGACCATTATATCTGATTTGATTTATAACATCCTTCCCGTTCAAAGTCGTCCCTTGCTCCCCGTTGACGTGCCATGCTATGCTGCTAACGGGGGCTCGCTGGGCATCATTGGGTAAATCCGCGCCAAAATTTGCATTGGAGACATTAAATTATCCGGGCCTGTTTTGGTTTCCTCCTCGCTGGCGGTTCCGTGCCTGTTGGGGACGGATTTCTTGGCCAAAATGCCCATTCGTATCTTGATTGACCAGGGGTGCATCGAGCTCCCGTCGGGCCGACGTGTTACATTTTTGTCTTCCCCCGCCACGGAGCGTCGGGCGTTTGCGACCGTGCAGGCGCTCGTGACAAAAACTGTACGTGTACCCCCGGGGGCTCAGATGTTCGTCCCCCTTAGGTTGCGTCGGCCGTTTGCTGAAGGGGTTGCGGATCGGGGGGTCTTGTTGGGACCATCTCGGGCCGTGGTCAATGGACCCGATTTGCTTGCGGCTCAGACCATGGTGAAAGGGGATGGGGACCCCTTCATTGCAGTCCTTAATGTAGGATCGCGAACGGCCGTGGTCCCTCAAGGGACCGTGCTTGCACACGCAACGCCGGTACCCTATGAGGAACCACTCGTGGGTCAGGTAAGCACCGATCCTCCGTCGCGACCGCATTCGGATTGTGACGAAGGATGGCTGGATGCGCTTTGCGCGGGATCTGTGGACCTGTCCGACTCGCAGCGTGCGCAGCTGCGAGTTCTCCTGAACGAATTTGCCGACGTTTTCAGTCAACACAAATTTGATATTGGTTGTACTAAATTGCTGCGACACCATATTGACACGGGTGACAGCGCGCCAATCCGCCAAAATCCCTTTCGGTTGAGTCCCGCCGAAAAGGAACATGTCAAATCGGCCGTTGATGACATGCTAGCCGCCGATATCATTTCCCCTTCCAACAGCCCGTGGGGCGCGCCGATCGTTTTGGTGAAAAAGCACGACGGCTCACTGCAGTTTTGTGTCGACTATCGGCGATTGAACAAAATTTCTGTGGCAGATGCGTACCCGCTTCCTCGAATGGATGAGTCGCTCGATGCCTTGGCGGGGGCGCGATTCTTTTCCACCCTGGATTCACTTTCTGGATTCTGGCAGCTTCCTCTGGATGACGAATCCAAACCTAAGACGGCTTTCCGTACACCGCAAGGCCTCTTCCAATTTAACCGCTTGCCGATGGGCTTACATTCTGCGCCAGCAACTTTTCAGCGGTTAATGGAACTGGTCTTGGCAGGCTTGCAATGGGATTCGTGTTTAATTTACTTGGACGATGTCATCGTCTTTAGCAAATCGTTCGATGAACACCTCCAGAGGTTGCGTGCTGTTTTTCTCAAAATGCGGGCTGCCAATTTGAAATTTAAACCGCAGAAGTGCCATTTGCTCCGCGAATCGGTGCGGTATTTGGGTCACACTGTGGGGCGCTCGGGGATATCCACAGATCCCGCCAAAACGGAATGCGTCAGCTCCTGGCCAACTCCCACCTCGGTGGGAGAGGTCAGGAGTTTTATTGGGTTCGCGTCGTACTACCAACGGTTTGTGGCTGACTTCGCTACGATCGCGAAACCATTGCATGCCTTGATGTCCAAGGGAGTCAGGTTTCATTGGGGGCCGGAGGAGGAGGCTGCTTTTCGCGCCCTCCGGAATGCCCTGGTGGTGGCTCTGCCGTTGAATTACCCCGATTTCTCACAACCCTTCTTGCTCAATACAGACGCAAGTAACACGGGCATTGGGGGCGTGCTGTCCCAGCTCATTGGGGGCGTAGAGCATGTGGTGGCTTACGGTAGTCGAGTACTGTCTCCGGCGGAACAACGGTACTGCGTTACCCGTCGGGAATTATTGGCAATTGTTTATTTCATTCAGCAGTACCACCCGTATCTGTACGGTCGGCGTTTCACCGTCCGTACAGATCATGCCGCTCTACAGTACGCCCTGCGGGTTCAACAACCATCGGGGCAGTTGTCTCGATGGTTGGAGATTCTCCAAGACTATGACTTTGTCACCACATATCGTAGGGGCATCCGCCACACGAACGCTGACGCCCTGTCGCGGTTGCCACCCACTTCGGAGTGCGCCTGCCTCTTGGGTTCGGGGCGTTGTAGGCTCCCGAACGTGACCACCGATTCGGTCTTCGTGGCCGCCGCCGATGCGCCTTCGGCTTCGGGTCCTATCGAGCAAGAAGGGAGGGATTCGTTGCTGGGGTTATCGGTTGCGGAGTGGGGACGCCTCCAAATGGAGGACACCTCCCTCCTCGCTCTGCGCCGTCGCACCGGGGGGGTTGGTCCGGGGGTGGAAAACGTTGACTTATGGGGGTTGTTCCAAGGGCTTTTAATGCACTGGGACGGGAAATCCCGCCGCCAACGGCTCGTGGTGCCTGCAGCATTGAGGGGTAAGGTGGTATGGGCTGCGCATGAGCGGCTCCTGCACTTGGGGGTTCACAAGACCTTTGCCATGCTCCAGCTCGATTTCTTCTGGCCGGGCATGGCAAAGGACGTGGGGGATCTCCTGGGGTCGTGTACGCAATGCGCGCAGCGAAAGCCACCAGCGAGGGGGTCCAACCCTCCGCTGCAGTCCATAAAGGTTTCCCGGGTTAACGAGCTCGTTGCTCTGGATATTCTCGGCCCATTTCCCGCTACACCCAGGAGAAATAGGTATTTATTGACAGGGGTCGAATACTTCACGAGATGGCCTATGGCCTGGCCTCTGGCCAACCAGTCGGCAGCAGCCATCGCGGAGGCCTTTGTCCAGGGCTATGTCCTCGACAAGGGTGCTCCGGAACGGCTGCTGACTGACCAGGGTAAGAATTTTTCGGGGAAACTCCTCCGCGAGGTGTGCGACCTCTTGGGTACGGAGAAAATTCGGACCTCCCCGTATCACCCACAAACTGATGGGATGGTGGAACGGCTGCATCGGACTATCACGTCCATGTTGTCCCAGCAGGTATCGGAATCCCAGACAGATTGGGACCTTCGCATTGCCGGTGTGTTACAAGCCTACAGGATGGCTCTCCACGCGGCCACCGGATTTTCCCCTTTCTTTTTGATGTATGGCCGCGAGGCCAACCCCCCTGTGACGACCCAGCTCAAGCTCTCGGCGCCTCAGGCGAAGTCTACCTTGTCCGAACACGTTAAATTTAACATCGCCAAATTATCTGAGGCGCGGGAAGCGGCCGTGCAAAATTCTGAACTCCGCCAGAAGGTGAACGAGAGGCTTCGGCTGGGGCGGGTACATGTGTTCAAATGGAAACCAGGGGCCTGGGCATGGTTGCACTGTCCCCAGGTGTCGCTGGCGACCTCGTCAAAGTTGGTACGGCCGTGGCGGGGGCCCGTGGAGGTCGTACAGGTCTTGCGGCCGCAATGTGTTCGCGTCAAATGGGGGAGGCGTCGGTGGTACGTGCACCCCTCAAGGTTGAAACCGTTCATTGCGCCGCCCCGTGGTTCACACACACACACGCATGGCCAAACATGTGAGGGGTCCGCCGACTCCCCGACGTCGCTGCTCTCGCCTAACCTGACATCAACTGTTCCATCTCCAGGTGCAACAGGAGTGACGGGTCCACGCCCGCCAACTCCTTCCGGGGGGGTCGGGGGTCACTCGGCTGCGAATCCAGACTCTCTCGCCGTCAACAACCGCCACTGAGCGTGCCGAGACGGGCCCTTGTGACGGGCCCGCCGCGAGAACGCGCGCCAAGACGCGCAGACTATTGTGAGGTCGGCCGTTGGGGGGCCCTTGCGGACAGTGGGGGGAGACGTCCGGAGTGTGTGTATATATGTTGGGTTTGGGGAATGGGGTATTTATTCGGGGGGGTGCGTCGGGTTATTTTTTTTCTCTTCCTGTTGTTGTTGTTGTTGTTATGGTTGTCATTGTTCTTGTTAAAATTACGCGAGGCACACACGGTTTTGGGGTGGGGAGCACCTTTATTCTGATTTTGTTGCAGCCGGGGACGGCTGCGAGCTGTACAGGGGGGGGGGGGGGGGGGTGATGTAGAGGTGTAATTATGCATGGGCACGGATGGCTAACAAACACAAGGGGCGTGGTTAGAGCCGTACACAGAGAAGGTGCTCACACCGACGTCCGCACTCATCCCCCACGGGCCCCTCCCGGGGGGGCCGAGTACTATAAAAGGTGGTGAGCCGGAGGGCTCGAGGTCGAGTATTAGCTTAAACCAGCGAAGACGGAAGACCAGCTAGAATAGGCCCCGGAACTCCCCTGGCTCGCTGTCCTTGTCAGGGCCGACCAGGGCAAGCCGGTGGCGTGGCCCCGAGAGCCCAGACTGACGTTATTATAAGAGCCGGTCTGGATACTCAGGGTGCCGGGATCCCAGCTTGACCAGGGCTGGGACAGGTAGCCTCCCCTAGCTCCGTAGTGGAGGACTCGGGCGTAGGTTAGCGGGGTTAGATGTTGTGTCTCCCTGTAGCCGAGTGAAGGGGACGATACCCCCTTAAGTACTGTGTGTACCCGTTACTGTGCACAAGTTGGTGTTAATAAATAAGTGTGCCTCCGATCCCGTCGTCCAAGCCTCCTAAATACTTACTACACATGACAGAAATCGAACAGAGATTAAATGAAGGCATATACCAGCCTCTCGGCATCAAGACGGCACAGGATATGTCATAGTCGAGCTATGTTGCATAATTGAAAAAATTGTCTTGGAAATATCATGTACGTGGGTATGAAATCTCAAGCTGGGGTTCGGATGACAATCACGTTCCAGTTTATTGACATAATAAAACCATACAATTTACGCACTTGATGTGGAGCATCCAACAATATAATATTTGCCTTAACACAATTTAATTTAATTAAGCTTAGGTGTATTTACCACTTGACCTGAGCAAGACAACGTGATAGTATGGAAACGGCTACTTTGGTATCAGTCATGGTCTTAAAATAAAACTGTGAGTTATAAGCATAAAAGTGAAAATTCGTAGTTATTGTCTGCTACATTTCGTTTGCCAATGTATGGCATCCTTGTTCAAAAAAAAAATATTGTCTCGTGAGAATACATTTGCAAAAATACTGTAACATTTACACAACTGCTTTGTAGGTTATGTGACGTGTTTACTAAAAATATCTGAGAACGGCATGTGCTTTGTGTAACAACAGGGAGGATAATGTGACTGGGCCGGTTAGATGCACCTTGAAACCACAAAGGTGTTTCCCTCTTGCGAAACTAAGCACATTCCTTTAAAGCAATGGTGGCTGCTACATTTGTGTAAATATGGTATTTTATAATCATAAGTCAAATAATAGTGAAAAACAGTAAGTTATAAAAAATGTAAAAACACGCGACACATGTATTGCAGTCCGTGTTTTTTCATTCGAAAAAAAAATCTAGTTTTAATTGATTCTCAGTAATATTTTACTCTTTGGCTCCCACTGTATTGTTAGTATTGACCACAGGCTATCATCCCATCCAGTATTGTGTCCTTCCCAAGCCGACTTACTTTTCTTCACAGGAAACTTATTTTTGTTCTCTTATCCATACCTTCCTTTTTCTGTCACTCGATGTTATTCCAGGCAAGCACTGATTAATATTCTTCACCATTTGTTCTGTTTCAATAAAACACTGTGTAACACATTTTTTTGTTCCATGGTAATACGTTTTATTTCCTAATTGCTTATGCCTCAAAAGTACAGAAAATGGCTATTATTCCCCACAAACTTTGCTTTTTCTGACCAGGACCTTGCTATTTTGAAATGTACTTATTTTCCAAAACATTCCAGAAATGTTCAGTGCTGAGTAAAGTTGGAGTAACTTATGGATCATCTAGAACTTTCCAGTAATATATAGTAGTAAACATACAGGGGCCTTAAACCCACCAGTTCAGATTAGTTCCAGCTGCCTAAGTGGGTACATTTCTACATTTTTCTGAGATGGCATCAAGAGGATGCATGCATCCGGCAGACGCATTTTGCTATGTTTGCGGCCAATGTATCAAGACAAGAGCGAAAAAGTACTCTGTGGAAGCATCTGCTAAGATGTGTGAGGCCTACAAGGCATATTTCGGCATGCCTGTCAGGGATCAAGACAAACCCTGGGCACCTGATTTCACCTGCGAGAAATGCAAAAAATTATCTGCAAGGTAAGATGGACAATTGTTGCTCGGAATTTTATGTTAAAAAATTTGTTACAATTTTAAAAATGGTAAACGTTTTAAATTTTAAAATGTTTCACAATTTTCAATGTTATTGAAAAGATATATAATATATGAAAAATGTTGCGAGAATCTCTTACACATTAGTCATGGGTGAAATAAATGTATTTTTGTAGGATGGTACAGGAGGGGAAAAAGAGCCATGAAGTTCGCTATCCCAAGACTTTGGCAGGAACCCGCTGACCACTCAAGCAACTGCTACTTCTGCATTGTGGACCCTTCCAAACGACGGACTGGCAAGAATACACCTGCTATCACATATTCGGCCTTCCTTCATCCATCGCCCCGGTGCCACACTGCCATGAGCTTCCCGTACCCACTCCTCTGGAGAGAGTGCAGCCATCTTTGTCATAGAGCGAGGAAGACGTTGTAGATCCAGATGACAATATCAGAGGTGGAGCTCAGGAGAAAAAAACATACTACCCCAACCAAAAAGACCTCAACAACTTGATCAGAGATCTTGGTCTCACCAAGTCCAATGCCGAGCTTTTTATGTCTAGACTCAATCAGTGGAACCTGTTGGATAAAGTGTGCAAGTCGCAGATCAGAGGAAGCGTCACCAACCTTTTTGCAGCTTCTTCACCCGTCAAGATGGGCTCTGCTCCTGCCACAATGTGACCAGTCTGTTCGAGGCAATTGGAATCGCCTGTAACCAGAATGAGTGGCGCCTCTTCATTGACAGCTCATCCAGGAGCCTCAAAGCCGTGCTGCTCCATAATGGTAACAAGTACCCGTCTCTTCCCCTGGCTCACTCTGTGCATCTCAAACATGATTACAACAGCATCGAGACCTTGCTGGACGCCATAAAGTATGATGAGTACTGCTAGGAGGTTATCGGAGACTTAAAAACGGTGGCATTCCTGATGGGTCTCCAAGGCGGTTTTACCAAGTGTGCCTGTTATCTTTGCCTTTGGGATAGCAGGGAAACCATGGCGTACTACCACAGGTGGGACTGGCCACAGCGGAACGAGTTCTCAGTGGGGAGGAACAAAGTCAAGTGGGAACCACTGGTGGACCCCCGGAAGGTGCTTATGCCACCACTGCACATCAAATTGGGCCTTATGAAACACATTTTTCAGAGCTTTCGATAAGGAGTCGGCTTCCTTCAAGTACTTTCAAGACTTCTTTCCAAAGCTGTCTGAGGCAAAGGTCAAAGCTGGTGTGTTTGTCAGACCACAGATAAAGAAGATCCTGGAGTGCAATGAATTCCCCTAGAAGCTCACTAGAAGATGAAAGCAGCTTCAAACAGCTTTGTCGCAGTGGGTCGGTGGCTTCCTAGGCAAGCACAAAGGTAGAAAATACGCGGAGCTGTTTGAGACTCTGGTGAAGGACTACTGCACAATGGGCTGTAGGATGTCCCTCAAAGTCCATATCCTTGATGCTCATCTTGATAAATTCAAGGAGAACATGGGAGCGTACTCGGAGGAGCAAGGTGAGGACTTCCACCAGGATATTCTGGACTTTGAACGCCGCTACCAAAGACAGTATAACGAGAACATGATGGAGACTACTTTGGGGCTGATTCGTGAAAGTGATTTACAGTATAATCGTAAATCTCGAAAAACGACTCCCCTCTAAATCTTTTGTAGTCATTTTTGTATTACTTTAGTATTAAAACATGTTAATTTTGATTCATATGTTTTTTTTCTGACTTTATATGAACGAAAATAAACAAATTCGCCAGTTTTCTAATTGAAAATAGGTAACTTTATAAATATCCCTGTCCTGGTCACAGAAAAAACTTTGTGGGAAATAAAAGCCATTTTCTATACATTTAGGCATAAGCAATTACGAAATAACACTTGCTACCCAGGAACAAAAAATGTCTTACATAGTGTAATGTCAGTGTTTCCAATTCATATTTAATTTACCTATATAATTCATTTTTTGTCTGTCTGTCTGTCCGTCCGTCTGTCCGTCTGCGTACGCTCGCTTTCGGGGGATTTGGCTCTCAGACCGTGGGGTTTGCCGAGATAAAATTTTGCCGGTGGGCACGCCCCCGGCCCCGCGGTGGGAATAGGCATTTCCGATTTTTCGTCTCAAAACTTTAAATCGGTCCCATTATGATTTAGTGCGATTTATCTTTATTTATTTATTTACTCTGGCCGACCGGCACGTGACGAAGCACGCCATTGCGCATGCGCGAAGGCGGTTGCCCCTGGCAACGGGCGGTTGGCCCCTGGCAACGGGCGGTTGGCCCCTGGCAACGGGCATCAACGCCGTCGCTTCGAGGTGGACGCCATTTTTAATTCCCGTTAAAAATATGCGCACGCATTAACACGCGACGCTGAGGTGAATTCATCAAAGTTTCACGTCCTCTTCACTCCCCCCCCACCCCAATGTGTGCAATTACTATTATAGGTCGGTAGATAATAAATTATAGCGATTAGACAGTATTATTGTAGCGCGGGGGGGGGGGGGTAACGGCCCCAGCACCCAGCCTCGGCCGGGTGGGAATCTAGGCGAGGCCGGAGGCTCTGCACGGTACTAGGCCCGACACCCCACACGTGTCAGGCGAAGACTTTGTGCTATAAACTCGATATACTCAGCGTTCCCCGGGGGAAAAATACTTTTAAAATCTTCTGAAAACGTTAAAACATAACATACCAATGAAAATACAACTGTGTAATTAATCGTTTAAAACCGATCGCGCCAAGAATCGATTCTCTATATCGCGCGAAGG
>WFAB01003874.1:0-2500 GCA_018977245.1 Lethenteron camtschaticum
TATCCTGGCCGAGTGATTTCCCCTCCCCTCTAAAGACCTTAAAAATGTTCGGCAAAACCTGCAGACCAGTGCCTGGGGTTCGGAGATTGGACCGCCGTTTTTTCTCCTGAGGAGGGTGATTGGTGTGTAGTGTAGTGTATAGTGTAGTGTGTAGTGTATAGTGTAGTGTATAGTAGTGTGTAGTGTATAGTGTAGTGTAGTAGTGTAGTGTATTGTATAGTGTAGTGTATAGTGTAGTGTATAGTGTAGTGTATAGTAGTGTGTAGTGTATAGTGTAGTGCAGTGTGTAGTGTAGTGTATAGTGTAGTGTAGTGTATAGTGTAGTGTATTGTATAGTGTAGTGTAGTGTATAGTGTAGTGTATAGTGTAGTGTATAGTGTGTAGTGTAGTGTATAGTGTAGTGTAGTGTGTAGTGTATAGTATAGTGTAGTGTATAGTGTAGTGTATAGTGTAGTGGTGTAGTAGTGTATAGTGTAGTGTATAGTGTAGTGTATAGTGTAGTAGTGTAGTGTATAGTGTAGTGTATAGTGTAGTGTATAGTGTAGTGTGTAGTGTAGTGTGTAGTGTAGTGTATAGTGTAGTGTAGTGTATAGTGTAGTGTGTAGTGTAGTGTATAATGTAGTGTATAGTGTAGTGTATAGTGTAGTGTATAGTGTAGTGTATAGTGTAGTGTACTAGTACAGCACTAGTGTATAGTGTAGTGTATAGTGTAGTGTATAGTAGTGTATAGTGTAGTGTATAGTGTAGTGTACTAGTACAGCACTAGTGTATAGTGTAGTGTATAGTGTATAGTGTAGTGCACAGTGTAGTGTATAGTGTAGTGTATAGTGTAGTGTATAGTGTAGTGTATAGTGTAGTGTACTAGTACAGCACTAGTGTATAGTGTAGTTTATAGTGTATAGTGTAGTGCACAGTGTAGTGTATAGTGTAGTGTATAGTGTAGTGTATAGTGTATAGTGTAGTGCACAGTGTAGTGTATAGTGTAGTGTATAGTGTAGTGTATAGTGTAGTGTATAGTGTAGTGTATAGTGTAGTGTATAGTGTAGTGTATAGTGTAGTGTATAGTGTAGTGTATAGTGTAGTGTATAGTGTAGTAGTGTAGTGTATAGTGTAGTGTATAGTGTATAGTGGTGTAGTGTATAGTGTAGTGTAGTGGTATAGTGTAGTGTATAGTGTAGTGTATAGTGTAGTGTGTAGTGTATAGTGTAGTGTACTTTTCGATCGCCGCCCGCACCAATGACACCGTCACATCTGCACGAGCCGCTGCATTCAAACTCGACCACGATGTGGTGGATGTGGTGGATGTGATCGATGTTGATGTGGTGGATGTGGTGGACGTGGTCGATGTGGTCAATGTGGTCGATGTGGTCGATGTGGTCGATGTGGTCGATGTGGTGGATGTTGACGTGGTCGATGTGGTGGATGTGGTGGATGTGGTCGATGTGGGTCAGAGGTCGCAACCGGGTACCCGATACCCGTACCCTACCCGATACCCGGCTACCCGTACCCAGCCGGGTACGGGTAGGGTACGGGTAGGCCGTGAGTCACTGGTGAGTCACCGTTTGTCACTCATTTCGGGTAGGGTACGGGTACGGGTAGGATACGGCTACCCGTACCCGGCGGGTACGGGTACCCATTTGCGACCCTGGTGCGGCCGGGTACGGGTAGCCGGGTAACGATTCAAAACCCGTTTGCGACCTCTGATGTGGCTCCCATGTTTAAGCGGTTGACGTTTGGTTCGCTTGGTCGTTTGGCATCCCAGGAGAAGATGTAGAGGTGGTGGGGTGGGGGGGTGGGGTAGGGTGGGGGGGTAGGGTAGGGGGGGTAGAGGGGGTGGGTAGGAGGGTGACGATGCTTTGCGTGGCTCTAATCATCATCAGCAGCAACAGCAGCAGTAGCAGCAGTAGCATAATCAGCATCGGCACGCGCGGCCATTGTTCGTTCGATCCGCTCCGATTCCCCCCTCTCTCTGCCTCGCCCTCCCTCGAGGGAGAGAGGCAGAGAGAGAGAGAGTTAAGAGAGTTAGAGAGAGGGTAAGAGAGAGATAAGAGAGTTAAGAGAGAGATAAGAGAGTTAAGAGAGAGTTAAGAGAGAGAGATGAAAGAGAGAGAGGCAGAGAGAAAACGCAACGCTCCACTGCCGTTCACTGCCACCGCTCACAAAAGCATGAAACGCGATGACGACACAAAGGCTCGAGGGGTGGGTGAGGGGGGGTGAGGGGGGGTGAGGGGGGGTGAGAACAATGGAGGGGGGAGGGGTGGAGGGGGTGGTGGGCAAAAGCGGCCACGTGGCTTTCAAATCATCGATGGGGTTTGTCGACGGCCTTCGGTGCGTGACGAAAAATTCCATTGAGCGGGGGGGTGGTGGGGGGGGTGGGGTGGTGGGGGGGGGTCGTTTGCCAGCCCCTCCCTGTGGTGGTGGTGGGGGGGGGGTGATTGATGGGGGAGATGTGGGGGGTGAGTTATGGATGAGTTACAGTCCCTTTAACTGGCAGGAAATA
>WFAB01003875.1:0-11723 GCA_018977245.1 Lethenteron camtschaticum
TGTGAGAGACGCTGTTGGTGCTGATGGATAGTGGTGAGTTCAATCTGTGACTGAAAGCTTTCGTGACTGCAGGAATTCATATCCTTTGGGTCTCTCGGTAAAGTTCAAATGAATAAAACATTAAATAAAGTATTCGTGGTTTCTTTGGTGAAGTCACGGAGGTAGAAAATAAAATGTAAATTAAAAATAATACATTTAAAATAATAAAATACATTTCTTACTTTTAATGAAAGCAATTATAATTGTAATAAAATCTATTTATTATAATAAAATCTATTTATTGCTTTTAATGAAAGCAATTATATTTTCGAATAAATCTATTTATTATAATAAAAGCAATTTATTATTTAAAATTTTAATTAAAATATAATTTTACTTCCTGATTTTTTATTTTAATTTTATTTTTTATTTTCTATCTACGTGACTTACCGAAAGAACCACGGAAACGAATTCCCTGCGGTCACCAAAGTTTAAAGTCAAAATTAATAAAGTCGGGTTTTTTTTGTCGATTTTATTTTTTATTAATTTGAACCTCACTCCTTGTGACTTTTACCGAAAGACCCAAATTTTCACCATTGGTATCTCATTTGCCAGTAAAAAATATGATAATGTTTTTTTTACCCCTTTTATCTGGCAAAAAAAAAACAGACACTCTTTTTTACGAGAAGTCATGTTTGCATAGACCACAATACCTGCAGTCAATGCAAACAAAAAACACAATTCTGATAATGTATGCACTGTCCTTGAAGTTGATTGGTCCACACCCGAGACGGCTTTCTTTAGAGCCTAGTCTCCATTGGTGTTGGACCAGATGACCAAAAGGCGTACAACTCAAAAACAGCGCACTATCAGAGTATTGAGCGTTCGTGTGAAGCATTTACACTATGAGACCTCCTTTACCAGCGGCAAAATATAGTAATAGGTTTTTACCCTTTCAACTGGTACAATAACTGACACCTTTATACAAGGCATCATGTTTGCAATAACCACAACACAAGCAGTCATAATGCAAACAAAAACATAACTCTGACAATGTATGCACTGTCCTTGAAGTTGATTGGTCCACACCCGAGACAGCTTTCCTTAGAGCCCAGTCTCACATGGTGTTGGACCAGATGACGCCAAAAGGCGCACAACTCAAGAACAATGCACCATCAGAGTATGAGAGCTCGGGGTGAAGCATTTACACCATTGGAACCTCCTTTGCCAGTAGCAAAATATGATAATTGTTTTTTTACCCTTTTATCTGGCAACAAAACTGACACCTTTTTTAACAAGGAGTCATGTTTGCATTGATGGAATGCAAACAAAAAAACATAACTCTGATAATGATATGCACTGTCCTTGAAGTTGATTGGTCCACACCCGAGACAGCTTTCCTTAGAGCCCAGTCTCTAGACCCAAAGATTATCGCGGTGAGTTCATCCATCCAAGTGGTCTCGCTCGCACGTACTGAATATATCGTTGCCAAACGGGAAAAACTTAAACACACCCAACCAACACGTTCTTCCGTATCTCTGCAAATTCGTAATTCGAATGCCCCTGAGTAGCGCAGTTGGTGGTGTCTGCGTTTCGATTTAAAGCTTTCGTGACTGCAGTAGAATTGTAATGTATTACTTGCTGTTAGTAACTCAGCTTATTGTAGAGTATAGTAAGTATACTGATGATGCTATGCAGTTTATACTTTAGTTTTTTTTATATAGTTTATACTTTAGTTTTCTACGTGGTTGTTTAGTAACTGCAGCTACATACTATTAACATTCCTTTTCTTTGTTAATGCTACTCCTGCACCCTCCCTTGGTGCTGCTGATCCTGCATAATGCATGGGCATAATATGACTTTGAAACCCCCTGCCCACCTCCTACGCATTTCCCATGAATATGCTAAATTCCTCTTGATGTGCACATTCTTTTTGTTAAGGCGCTCTTCTTCTTCCACCTCCAACCCAGCTTATAATAAGCTCCTAGCTTGGCAGTGTCTCATTCTTCACCTGAAGACGGCTGCTTGCGTTGTAGCCGAAACGTCGTGAGAATTATTTTATTATGTTTTATTTTATTATTTTATTACTTCCCTTCTACGTGACTTTACGGGGGAGGGGGGGAGTGAAAGAACGTGGAGTTTATTTTATTTTAATATTCACCTACGGTGTGTTTCAGGGCTGATAGCGAATGTCAAAGGGCAGCTGATCAAGCAGCCGATATACCAAAAAGCACATTCACACGCAAAAACAAAGGCCCCCCGTGTAGCCTCAACAGACTGTAGGGGCAAGTGCTGTTAGCGAGCAGCACCTATGAAGGCTACCGGCACTGTGGCACACGAGGGGGTGGGTGGCCAGCACCACGCCCGGCCGCCTTTGTCTCCCCAGTGGCGATGTTTGCACACCGCACCAGGTACTCATTTGAGGCTGAGTCGACTTAGGGAGTCCCAGGATCGAGTTCAGACAATCGCCACCCCCCCCACCATCACCCCTTCCCCCCACCCCCCCACCCATCCCCCCCACCACCACTCCCTCCCCACCACCACTCCCCCCCACCACCACCCCCTCCACCACCCCTTCCCCCACCCCTTCCCCCCACCCCTTCCCCCCACCACCACCACCATCCCCCCCACCACCCCTTCCCCCACCACCACCCTCCCCCCCACCCCTTCCCCCACCACCACCACCCCCCCACCACCCTTCCCCCACCACCACCCTTCCCCCCACCACCACTCCTCCCCCCCACCACCACCACCCCTTCCCCCCACCCCCCCACCCACCACCCTACCCCCTATGTGTCCTAACTTCTGGGCCACCCTCTACAACAACAACAAACAACACAACAACAACCTCTATTTCGAGTTAAAGCTTTCGTGACTGCAGGGATTCGTCTTCTTGGTTCTTTCGGTAAAGTCACGTGACTTTACCGAAAGAACCAAGAAGAACAACCTCTATGTGTCCTAACTTCTGGGCCACCCCGTGTATTATTCACGCACCCCCCCCCCCCTCCCACAGCTCGCGGTCAGCTGCTACTAAGTGCTGCGTGAGCAGCGGCAGCTACAGGGAACTACTGTGACCCTCTGAGGCTGAGGCAGGCAGAGGACGTGGTCAGGACGCACCACACACACACAGAGAGAGAGGCTGACGAAGCAGTTGTGAAGATGATGACGTGGAGTGGAGGGGGAGTGGGGGGTTAGTGGGGGAGTGTTAGTGGGGGTGTTAGTGGGGGGGGTGTTAGTGGGGGGGATGTTAGTGGGGTTAGTGGGGGGAGTGTTAGTGGGGGTGTTAGTGGGGGGGTGTTAGTGGGGGGATGTTAGTGGGGGTTAGTGGGGGAGTGTTAGTGGGGGGGGTGTTAGTGGGGGGATGTTATGGGGGGGGTTAGTGGGGGGGGTTAGTGGGGGGGGTGTTAGTGGGGGAGTGTTAGTGGGGGGGATGTTAGTGGGGGGGGTTAGTGGGGGGGGTGTTAGTGGGGGGGAGTGTTAGTGGGGGGGAGTGTTAGTGGGGGGGGGTGTTAGTGGGGGGGATGTTAGTGGGGGGGGTTAGTGGGGGGGGGGTTAGTGGGGGGAGTGTTAGTGGGGGGGGGTGTTAGTGGGGGGGATGTTAGTGGGGGGTTAGTGGGGGTGGTTAGTGGGGGGAGTGTTAGTGGGGGGGTTAGTGGAGGGGGGGTTAGTGGGGGAGTGTTAGTGGGGGGGAGTGTTAGTGGGGGGGGGTGTTAGTGGGGGGATGTTAGTGGGGGGGGTTAGTGGGGGGGAGGTTAGTGGGGGGATGTTAGTTGGGGGGATGTTAGTGGGGGGGATGTTAGTGGGGGGGTGTTAGTGGGGGGGGGGAGTGTTAGTGGGGTGTGTTAGTGTGTGTATGTTAGTGTGTGTATGTTAGTGTGTGTGTATCTTAGTGTATGTTAGTGTGTGTGTTAGTGTGTGTGTATGTTAGTGTGTGTGTATGTTAGTGTGTGTGTAGTGTGTGTGTATGTTAGTGTGTGTGTGTTAGTGTGTGTGTTAGTGTGTGTGTATGTTAGTGTGTGTGTGTATGTGGGAGCGGTGGTGCAGCGGTTAGCGCTACGCGTTGCGCTACGAACCCGGCGACCCGAGTTCGATTCCCGCTCAGGGACAACATCACGGTTGACGATGATCTGAACCGGTGGTCCTGGGTCTTCCCTAGGTCGACTCAGCCTTAAATGAGTACCTGGTGCGGTGTGTAAACATCGCCGTTGGGAGACAAAGGCGGCCGGGCGTGGTGCTGGCCACCCACCCCCTCGTGTGCCGTTCCGGCCTTCATAGGTGCTCGCTAACAGCACTTGCCCCTACAGTCTGTTAAGGCTATACGGGGATCTTTGTCTTTGTGTGTGTATGTTAGTGTGTGTGTCTGTTAGTGTGTGTATGTATTGTGTGTATGTTAGTGTCTATGTGTGTGTGTGTGTATGTGTGTGTATGTGTGTGTATGTTAGTGTGTATGTGTATGTTAGTGTGTGTGTATGTTAGTGTGTGTGTATGTTAGTGTGTGTATGTGTGTGTATGTATGTGTGTGTATGTTAGTGTGTGTGTGTTAGTGTGTGTGTATGTTAGTGTGTGTATGTTAGTGTGTGTATGTTAGTGTGTGTATGTTAGTGTGTGTATGTGTGTGCTAGTGTGTATGTGTGTATGTGTATGTATGTGTATGTGTATGTTAGTGTGTGTATGTGTGTGTGTATGTTAGTGTGTGTATATGTTCGTGTGTATGTATGTGTGTATGTGTGTATGTGTGTGTGTTAGTGTGTGTATGTTAGTGTGTGTATATGTGGTGTGTATGTTAGTGTGTGGATGCTAACAGCACTTGCCCCAACAGTTTGTTCAGCTTATACGGGGGGGGGGGGTGTCTGTGCCTTGTGGTGCTGCGGTCTGGTGCTGGTGGTGGTGGTCGTGGTGCCATTGGGAAACTCTTCCCGTGCCTCGGGGTTGTGGAGAGAGAACATTTAACAAACAAATCGACCAAAGCCACTTCTGCTTATTCTTGCACGTCTACCATGAACCCTGTAAACCCAACACGATCTCACACCGTCTCGTCACCGTTTGAGACTAGGCTCCAAAGAAAGCTGTCTCTGGTGTGGACCAATCAGTTGCAAGGGCAATGCATCATCATGTATGATCAGAGTGTGTTTTTTCACCATTGGTACCTCATTTGCCAGTTAAAAATATGATAATTGTTTTTTTACCCTTTTATCTGGCAACAAAAACTGACACCTTTTTGACGAGGAGTCATGTTTGCATAGACCACAATACCTGCAGTCATAATGCAAACAAAAATCATAACTCTGATAATGTATGCACTGTCATTGAAGTTGATTGGTCCACACCCGAGACAGCTTTCCTTAGAGCCTAGTCTCACATGGTGTTGGACCAGATGACGCCAAAAGGCGCACAACTCAAAGACAACGCACCATCAGAGTATGAGAGCTCGGGGTAAGCATTTACACCATTGGTATCTCATTTGCCAGTAAAAAATATGATAATTGGTTTTTTATCCTTTTATCTGGCAACAAAACTGACACCTTTTTACAAGGAGTCATGTTTGCATTACGACTGCAGGTATTGTGGTATAGTGGTCTATGCAAACATGACTCCTTGTAAAAAAGGTGTCAGTTTTGTTGGCAGATAAAAGGGTACAAAACCAATTATCAGTGTTTTCTTGTTTGCATTCTGACCACAAGCATTTGTGCTTAATGCAAGTGACATGATTCCTGATAAAAGGTTTTTCAGTTTGGTGTCTTAACATCTTCTTGGTTCTTTCGGAAAGTCACGTAGAAGGGAAGTAATAAAATAATAAAAATAAAACAAAAAAAATTATTCTCACGACGTTTCGGCCACAACGCAAGCAGCCGTCCTCAGGTGAAAACCAGGTCTGTCGGGGAGACAGCGTCTGAATGAAACAGCACACGAGCTTGGAGCATATATATAAGCTGGGTTGGAAGGGGGGGAAGGGCGCTTCGACAAAAGAATTTGCATATCAAGAGGAATTTAGCATATTTATGGGAAAACTGTTTTGTTGCCAGAAAAAAGGGGAAAAATCTACTCTCGTATTTTGGAACTGGCAAGGAGAGTAACGGGGGGATTGCCCCACGGTGAGTGACGAGCACTTGCCCCCGACACTCTGTTGGGGCTACACGGGGGACCTTTATCTTTGGTGGTAGTCGTGGTTGTTGCTGCCGCCGTTGCCGCTGCTGCTGCTGCTGCCTCCAATCTCATTTCCATTCTGAGAATTGAGTTATCGACAGTCGGCGAATCGTCTGCACTCATGGGCCAGTTCACAATCTCTCTCCAACATGCACACACACACACACACGTGTTCACGCACACACGCGTGTTCATGCACACACACACACGTGTTCACGCACACACACACACACGTTCACACACACACATGCGCACGTGTTCATGCACACACACACGCGCACACACACCGCAACGTGTTCACGCCACACACACACACACGTTCACACACACACACACGTGTTCATGCACACACACACGCGCACACACACGCCACGTGTTCACGCACACACACGCACACGCGCGTGCACGTGTTCATGCACACACACGTGTTTCATGTACACACACACACGTGTTCATGCACACACACACGTGTTCATGCACACACAACGCACACACACGTGTTCATGCACACACACACACGAAGACAAAGATCCCCCCGCCCCCGTATAGGCTTAACAGACTGTAGGGGCAAGTGCTGTTAGTAGCGAGCAGCAGCAGCAGCACCTATGAAGGCTGCCGGCGCTGTGGCACACGAGGGGGGGGGGGGGGTAGGTGGCCAGCTAACACCTGGGCTGTCTTCCCAGGTACCCATTCGAGGCTGAGTCAACCAGGGGAGGCCCGGCACGAGTTCAGATTAATCGTCACCTGGCGTTGGCCGTGAGCGGGAATCGAACAGACGCACAGCGAATCACAACAAGAACAACCACCGCCATTCGCCACTAAGTGGCGTGACGTCACCACGACGCTTGTGCCAGGCCAAGTGCACCTTGAGGCTACCACGTGAAGTGTCGAACGCCCGCTGGCAGGAGGAGGTCACGGGGCAGACCCCAGCAGGTGCCACGGGTCGACTGACCGAGATGACCGAGATGACTGAGCGAAGCACACACACAGAGACACACAGACTCACTCTTGAACACGCAAAGACAAAGATCCCCCGTCTAGCCTGTAACAGACTGTTGGGGCAAGTGCTGTTAGCGAGTAGCAGCAGCGTCCTACGAAGGCCAGCACCCCCCCACGCACGCCACACCGGTGGAAGGTTTCCACCCTCTCTGGCAATACTAGATGAGGAGTTCGTACTCTGTAGTTCTTTCGGTAAAGTCCACGTCGTTCGGAACGAAATAAAATAACAGAAGTTGTGGTGAAGATGGTCAAACGCCAAACTGAAACCGTTTTGCAAGGCATCATGTTACCGGCATTGACCAACATATACGCAAAACAAGCCTCTGGTATTTCGATTGAAAGCTTTTCGTGACTGCAGGGATTCATATCCTTGGCTTCTTTCGGTAAAGCCGCGTAGAAGGGAAACAATAAAATAATAAAAAACAAAATAATAAATTAATAGCACAAAATACTAATAAAATAATTAAGTTGCCAAATAGTAAACTGGTAAAATAATAATAAAACAACAAAATAATAAAATAATAACATAGAATACTGATAAATAATTAAATGGTCAAATAGTAACTGGTAAAATAATAATAAAACAACAAAATAATAAAATAATAACATAGAATACTGATAAAATAATTAAATTGTCAAATATTAAACTGGTAAAATAATAATAAAACAACAAAATAATAAAATAATAACATAAAATACTAATAAAAATAATTAAATTGTCAAATAGTAACCTGGGAAAGTAATAAAATAATAAAAATATAAACAAAAAAATGTTCTCACGACGTTTCGACTGCAACACAAGCAATCATCATCAGGTGTGAAATCCACAGCAAGAAAATTTGAAGAAAAAAACGCCACTTTAAAAAAAAAATCTTGCTGTGGATTTCACACCTGATGATGACGATTGCTTGTGTTGCAGTCGAAACGTCGTGAAAATTTTTATTGTTTTATATATTTTTTATTATTTCCCTTCTACGTGACTTTACAGAAAGACCGCATTCCACCTGAAGACGGAAGCTTGTGTTGCCTCCAAAACGTCGTGATTTTTATTTTATTTTTTATTTAACTTTTATTAATTTTTAATTTTAATTTTTTACCTACGTGACTTTACCGAAAAAACCTAAGAGTATGAATCATGTAGGGAGGTTAAAAGAAAATAACCTATGGACGTGACTTTACCGAAAAAACCTAAGAGTATGAATCCTTGCAGTCACGAAAGCTTCAAATCTAGAATTTACCGAAAGAACCAAGAATACGCCTCTGCTAGTCTGTGATGATGGCATTGGTGGTGGTGGCGGTGGTGGTGTCGGTGGTGGTGTCAGTGGTGGTGGCGGTGTCGGTGGTGGTGTCAGTGGTGGTGGTGTCGGTGGTGGTGGTGATGGTGGCGGTGGTGGTGGCGGTGGTGGTGTCGGTGGTGGTGTCAGTGGTGGTGGTGGTGTCAGTGGTGGTGGTGGCGTTGGTGGTGGTGGCGCGGTGGTGGCGGTGTCGGTGGTGTGTCAGTGGTGGTGGTGGCGGTGATGGTGCTGGTGGTGGTGTCGGTGGTGGTGGTGGCGGGTGGTGGTGTCCGTGGTGGTGTCAGTGGTTGTGGTGTCAGTGGTGGTGGTGGCGGTGGTGGTGGTGGTGGCGCGGTGGTGGTGGTGGTGGTGTCGGTGGTGGTGTCAGTGGTGGTGGTGGCGGTGGTGGTGCTGGTGGTGGTGGTGTCGGTGGTGGTGGTGTCGGTGGTGGTGTCAGTGGTGGTGGTGTCAGTGGTGGTGGTGGCGGTGGTGGTGGTGGCGCGGTGGTGGTGGTGGTGGTGTCGGTGGTGGTGTCAGTGGTGGTGGTGGCGGTGGTGGTGCTGGTGGTGTCGGTGGTGGTGGTGTCCGGTGGTGGTGTCAGTGGTGGTGGTGGGCGGTGGTGGGTGGTGGTGTCGGTGGTGGTGTGGTGTCGGTGGTGGTGTCAGTGGTGGCGGTGGCGGTGGTGGTGCTGGTGGTGGTGGTGTCGGTGGTGGTGTCAGTGGTGGTGGTGTCGGTGGTGGTGTCAGTGGTGGTGGTGGCGGTGATGGTGCTGGTGGTGTCGGTGGTGGTGGTGGTGGTGTCGGTGGTGGTGTCAGTGGTGGTGGTGGCGGTGGTGGTGCTGGTGGTGGTGTCGGTGGTGTCGGTGGCGGTGGTGGTGTCAGTGGTGGTGTCAGTGGTGGTGGTGGCGGTGGTGGTGCTGGTGGTGGTGTCGGTGGTTTCGGTGGCGGTGGTGGTGTCAGTGGTGGTGGTGTCGGTGGTAGTGCTGGTGGCGGTGGTGGTGTCAGTGGTGGTCGTGGTGTCAGTGGTGGTGGTAGCGGTGGTGGCGCGGTGGTGGTGCTGTCGGTGGTGGTGTCAGTGGTGCTGGTGGTGGCGGTGATGGTGGTGGCGGGTGGTGGTGGTGGTGGCGGTGGTGGTGGTGTCAGTGGTGGTGTCAGTGGTGGTGGTGGCGGTGGTGGTGTCAGTGGTGGTGGTGGTGTCAGTGGTGGTGGTGGCGGTGGTGGTGTCAGTGGTGGTAGTGGTGTCAGTGGTGGTGGTGGCGGTGGTGGTGTCAGTGGTGGTGGTGGTGGCAGTGGTGGTGGTGGCGGTGGTGGTGTCAGTGGTGGTGGTGTCAGTGGTGGTGGTGGTGTCAGTGGTGGTGGTGTCGGTGGTAGTGCTGGTGGCGGTAGTGGTGTCAGTGGTGGTGGTGGTGTCAGTGGTGGTGGTGGCGGTGGTGGCGCGGTGGTGGTGCTGTCGGTGGTGGTGTCAGTGGTGCTGGTGGCGGTGGTGGTGGTGTCGGTGATGGTGCTGGTGGTGTCGGTGGTGGTGCTGGTGGTGGCGGTGTCAGTGGTGGTGTCAGTGGTGGTGGTGGTGGTGGCGGTGGTGGTGTCAGTGGTGGTGGTGGCAGTGGTGGTGGTGGTGGTGGCGATGCGTGAGACGGCACACGGAGCGCTCTGGAGCCACGAGGAGCCATGAGGGTATTGGAGGAATGTCGCCAAGCGGCAAATCGCCCAAAAAGCAACAGCGAGACGCGGGTGCGTAGGTGTGTGGGTGGGTGTGTGGGTGATTGGATGGGTGGTGGGTGGGTGGGTGAGTGTGTGGGTGGGTGAGTGGATGAGTGGGTGGGTGGGTGAGTGGGTGAGTTGGTGTGTGGGTGGGTGAGTGGGTGAGTGGGTGGGTGGGTGAGTGGGTGTGTGGGTGATTGGATGGGTGGTGGGTGGGTGAGTGTGTGGGTGGGTGAGTGTGTGGGTGGGTGAGTGGATGAGTGGGTGGGTGGGTGAGTGGGTGAGTTGGTGTGTGGGTGGGTGAGTGGGTGAGTGGGTGGGTGAGTGGGTGGGTGAGTGGATGAGTGGGTGGGTGGGTGAGTGGGTGAGTTGGTGTGTGGGTGGTGTGTGGGTGTGTGTGTATGTGTGTGTGTATGTGTGGGGATCTTTGTCTTTGTATGTGTGTGTGAGTGAGGGTGTGTGTGGGTGTGTATGTCTGTGAGGTGTGGGTGGGTGAGTGTGTATGTGTGTGAGTGAGTGAGGGTGTGTGTGGGTGTGTACGTGTGTGTGGTGTGTGTAGGTGTGTGTGTATGTGAGTGAGTGTGTGTGTGTATGTGTGTGAGTGTGTTGGTGGGTGAGTGTGTATGTGTGTGGGTGGGTGATAGGGGAGCGCTAGTGCAGCGGTTAGCACGCTGCGCTATGAACCTGGCGACCCGAGTTCGATTCCCGCTCGAGGCCAACACCAGTGACGATTATCTGAACCGTTCCCGGGCCTCGCCTAGGTCGACTCAGCCTCAAACGAGTACCCGGTGCGATGTGTAGTAATCAACCCCACTGGGGAGACAAAGGCGGCCGGGCGTGGTGCTGGCCACCCACCCCCTCGTGTGCCGTGCCAGCCTTCATAGGTGCTACTCGCTAACAGCACTTGCCCCTACAGTCTGTTAAGGCGACACGGGGCATCTTTAATTGCGTGAAGAGTGTGTTTTAATGTGCCAAAGACCCGACCGCCTTTGTCTCCCCGTGACAATGGTCACACACACACACAGCAGTGAGCGGGAATCACACAGACGCTACCCTTGAACACGCACACAAAGACAAAGACCCCCGTGTAGCCTCAACTTACTGTTGGGCAAGTGCTGTCACCGAACACCTATTGAAGCCGGCACGGCCGCCTTTGTCTCCCCGGCGGCGATGTTTGACTGCGCACCGCACCAGGCACTCATTTGAGGCCGAGTCGACCTAGGGGAGGCCCAGGAATGGTTAAGATAATCGTCGCCGGGTTTTGTGCCGTGAGCGGGAATCGAACTCGGGTCGCCGGGTTCGTAGCGCAGCGTAGCACTAACCGTTGCACCACCGCTCCCCCGCACACACACACACTGGCACACACACTCTGGCACACCACACACACTGGCACACACACATACTGGCACATACACACTGGCACACCACACACTCTGGCACACACACACACTGGCACACACACAGACACACACACTGCACACACACTGCACACACACACTGGCACAACACACAACACACTGGCCACCACCACTGCACAAACACACACACTGGCACACACACACACACTGGCACACACACAACTGGCACACACACACACTGGCACAAACACACACACACTGGCACACAC
>WFAB01003876.1:0-11711 GCA_018977245.1 Lethenteron camtschaticum
TCATCGGCAAGTCCACTCAGCTCCACGTCCTCCTGTACCACATCACTCCATCTCTTCTCTAGCCCGTGCCGCGCCCGTTTAGCCCCCTCGATCCGGCCGAACAAAAGCTGTTTAGGCATGCGGTGGCTGGGCATGCGGGCTACATAATCCAGCCAACGCAGCCTTG
Source organism: Lethenteron camtschaticum (assembly GCA_018977245.1). Lineage (NCBI taxonomy): Eukaryota > Metazoa > Chordata > Hyperoartia > Petromyzontiformes > Petromyzontidae > Lethenteron > Lethenteron camtschaticum. Next base: position 167 of record WFAB01003876.1, read on the forward strand.
CCTGCCGGAGGAGCTCACCGATGGGACTTTGCCCAGATCTTTCAAGGATTTGTGAGCTCCTCACACAATCCAGCCTGGTTAAACCCAGGATGGATCGTAGGCAGACCAGCCTAAATGTTTCCAACCGGCGAAGATGCTCCATTAGGGGGGTCCACGTTTCGCAAGCGTAGAGAAGGGAGGGAATGACCGTGGCCGAGAAGACCTGAAGCTTCGTGCGGAGCGACAGACCAGGTAGCTTCCACACAGCGTTACGCAACCGATGAAAAGATATTGCCGCTCGACTGATTCGGAGCGAGACCTCTGCTGATAAACTGGAGCCGGTCATAAGCACACTGCCCAGGTATGGGCAACTCTCCACTCTCTCCATTACTCCCATCACCGATTGGGGTTGTGGAGAGAGTGAGCGTGGTGAGTGTGGTGAGTGTGGTGAGTGTGGTGAGTGTGGTGAGGTGGTGGTGGGGAGGTGTGCGTGGTGAGCGTGGTGAGTGTAGTGAGTGTGGTGAGTGAGCGTGGTGAGTGTGGTGAGTGGTGAGCGTGGTGAGTGTGGTGACGTGTGGTGAGTGAGTGTGGTGAGTGTGGTGAGCGTGGTGAGCAGTGTGGTGAGTGTGGTGAGCGTGGTGAGCGTGGTGAGTGTGGTGAGTGTGGTGAGCGTGGTGAGTGTGGGGAGCGTGTGAGCGTGTGAGTGTGGTGAGTGTAGTGGTGTAGTGAGTGTGGTGAGTGTGGTGAGCGTGGTGAGCGTGGTGAGCGTGGTGAGTGTAGTGTGTGTGAGTGTGGTGAGTGTGGTGAGCGTGGTGAGTGTGGCGAGCGTGGCGAGCGTGGTGAGTGTGGTGAGTTGAGGGGGACGTGGTGAGTGTGGTGGTGGGAGCGTGGTGAGTGTGGCGAGGTGGGAGCGTGGTGAGTGTGTGAGTGTGAGCGTGGTGAGTGTGGTGAGTGTGGGTGTAGTTGTGGGGGTGGGGGGTGATGTCGAGCGTGGTGAGCGTGGTGAGTGTGGTGAGTGTGGTGAGTGTGGTGAGCGTGGTGAGTGTGGTGAGTGTGGTGAGTGTGGTGATGACTGAACGTGCTGAGCGTGGTGATGAGTGAGTGTGGTGAGTGTGTGAGTGTGTGGTGAGTGTGGGTGAGTNTGGTGAGTGTGTGGGTGAGTGACGTGTGNTGGTGACGTGTGGTGACGTGTGGTGAGTGTGGTGAGTGATGCTCACCGGGGCATCATGGTGCCGTTGACGTGGTGAGCGTGGTGAGTGTGGTGAGTGAGTGTGGTGAGTGTGGTGAGTGTGGTGAGTGTGGTGGTGAGTGTGGTGAGTGAGTGGGTGAGTGTGGTGAGTGATGCTCACCGGGGCATATGGTGCCGTTGACGTGGTGAGCGTGGTGAGTGTGGTGAGTGTGGTGAGCATGGTGGTGAGTGTAGTGAGTGTGGTGAGTGTGGTGAGTGTGGTGATGAGTGAGTGTGGTGATGAGTGAGTTGGTGAGCATGGTGGTGAGCGTGGTGAGCGTGGTGATGAGTGAGTGTGGTGNGTAGTGTGGTGAGTGTGGTGATGAGTGTGGTGAGTGTGGTGGTGAGTGAGTGTGGTGAGGTGGTGAGGTGGTGAGCGTGGATGTCTCACCGGGCATCATGGTGCCGTTGACGTGGTGAGCGTGGAGCTCTGGGCGGTGATGTGGTGGTGTGGTGAGTGTGGTGAGACCAGGGCATCATGGTGCCGTTGACGTGGTGAGCGTGGAGTCGGCGGTGAGTGTGGTGAGTGTGGTGAGGGTAGCATGGTGAGTGAGCTCACCGGGGCATCATGGTGCCGTTGACGTGGTGACGTGGAAGCTTGGGCTGGTGAGTGTGGTGAGTGTGGTGTGAGTGAGTGTGGTGAGCGTGGTGAGTGATGCTCACCGGGGCATCATTGTGCCGTTGACGTGGTGAGCGTGGAGTCGGGCTTGAGTGTGGTGAGTGTGGTGAGTGTGGTGAGTGTGGTGATGAGTGAGTGTGGTGAGCGTGGTGAGTGATGCTCACCGGGGCATCATTGTGCCGTTGACGTGGTGAGCGTGGAAGCTCTGGGCTTGGTGAGTGTGGTGAGCGTGGTGAGTGTGGTGAGTGTGGTGATGGTGAGTGTGGTGAGCGTGGTGAGTGATGCTCACCGGGGCATCATGTGCCGTTGACTTGGTGAGCGTGGAAGCTCTGGCTTGGTGAGTGTGGTGAGTGTGGTGAGTGTGGTGAGTGTGGTGATGAGTGAGTGTGGTGAGCGTGGTGAGTGATGCTCACCGGGGCATCATTGTGCCGTTGACGTGGTGAGCGTGGAAGCTCTGGGCTTGGTGAGTGTGGTGAGCGTGGTGGTGAGTGTGGTGAGTGTGGTGAGTGATGCTCACCTGGGCATCATGGTGCCGTTGACGTGGTGAGCGTGGAAGCTCTGGGCTTGGTGAGTGTGGTGAGTGTGGTGAGTGTGGTGATGAGTGAGTGTGGTGAGAGTGAGTGATGCTCACCGGGGCATCATGGTGCCGTTGACGTGGTGAGCGTGGAAGCTCTGGGCTTGGTGAGTGTGGTGAGTGTGGTGATGAGTGAGTGTGGTGAGCGTGGTGAGTGATGCTCACCGGGGCATCATGGTGCCGTTGACGTGGTGAGAGTGGAAGCTCTGGGCTTGGTGAGTGTGGTGAGTGTGGTGATGAGTGAGTGTGGTGAGCGTGGTGAGCGATGCTCACCGGGGCATCATGGTGCCGTTGACGTGGTGAGCGTGGAAGCTCTGGGCTTGGTGAGTGTGGTGAGCGTGGTGAGTGTGGTGAGTGTGGTGATGAGTGAGTGTGGTGAGCGTGGTGAGTGATGCTCACCGGGGCATCATGTGCCGTTGACGTGGTGAGCGTGGAAGCTCTGGGCTTGGTGAGTGTGGTGAGTGTGGTGAGTGTGGTGATGAGTGAGTGTGGTGAGCGTGGTGAGTGGGGAGGGGGGGGGGGGGGGGGGGGGGGGGGGGGGTGGGTGAGTGTGGTGAGCGTGGGGCCATCATGGTGCCGTTGACGTGGTGAGCGTGGAAGCTCTGGGAGTACTGCGGCAACTCGACGCAATCCACCAGCCAGCGCACCACCTCGTGAACTGTCCAGTTGTACACTGCACCACCACCACAACCACCACAACCACCACAACAACAACAACCATCATCACCACAACAACAACAAACATCATCACCACAACCACAACCAACACCAACACAACCAACACAACCAACACAACCACCACCTCTTGAACTGTCCAGTTGTACACTGCACCACCACCACAACCACCACAACCACCACAACAACAACCATCATCACCACAACCAACACCATCACCAACACAACCACCAGCCAGCACCACCTCGTGCACTGTCCAGTTGTACACTGCACCACCACAACCACCACAACCACAACCATCATCACCACAACAACAAACATCATCACCACAACAACAACCATCATCACCACAACCAACATCATCACCAACACAACCACCACCACAACAACCACCACCACCACAACCAACACCATCACCAACACAACCAACACCAACACAACCACCACCACCACCACAACCACAACAACAACAACCACCACCACAACCATCATCACCACAACCACCATCACCAACACAACCACCATCAACCACCACCTTGTAATTACCAACACGCTGTTCCGGCATTAGCGCATCCACACAACATCATGGATGCACGCCGGGTCCAAGCAAGAACATCTGCTGGACTACATAGTGACGGACCAGCGGATGCGAGCCCATGTCCTTGACACCAGGACCTGCCGTGGAGCTGATCTGCCCACTGACCATCGACTAGTCATCTGTAAGATGCGCCTGCCATTCTTCCACTCCGGTGGTGGGTGTACACCCAGGACCCATTCAAACCCATAGTGGCCTGGTCTCAGCGGATGCGAGCCCATGTCCTTGACACGAGGACCTACCGTGGAGCTGATCTGCCCACTGACCATCGACTAGTCATCTGTAAGATGCGCCTGCCATTCCACTCCGGTGGTGGGTGTACACCCAGGACCACATTCAAACCCATAGTGGCCTGGTCTCAGCGGATGCGAGCCCATGTCCTTGACACCAGGACCGACCGTAGAGCTGATCTGCCCACTGACCATCGACTAGTCATCTGTAAGATGCGCCTGCCATTCTTCCACTCTGGTGGTGGGTGTACACCCAGGACCCATTCAAACCCATAGTGGCCTGGTCTCAGCGGATGCGAGCCCATGTCCTTGACACGAGGACCTACCGTGGAGCTGATCTGCCCACTGACCATCGACTAGTCATCTGTAAGATGCGCCTGCCATTCTTCCACTCCGGTGGTGGGTGTACACCCAGGACCACATTCAAGCCTAAGTGGCCTGGTCTCAGCTGATGAAAGTTGCAAGCGAGAATTTTATCATCGCTTGCGGCTGGGGTTGGCATCGTCCCCCACTCCTCCTGATGTCAAGGGGAAATGGGCGAGGTTTAAGACTGTGACTCAGGCAGCTGCAATGGCTGCTTTGGGTACATGGTCCAGACCTCCCCAGCAACCCCGGCTGACAGAGGAGGTGTTCAGGCTGGCTGAGTAAAAGCGACAGGCCCATTCTCATCGTCTACAGCATCCCACGTCAGAGAATGAGGAGGTTTACCGCAGCTTTCGCTCGGAGGTTCGGAGAGCCGTGAGGCGCTGCAAGGATGGGTGGTGGTCGCGGGTTGCTGAGGAGATGGAGTTTGCCTCAGTGGCTCGCGATCACAAATCACCCTTTAATTTCATCCAAAAAATAACCTTAAACACCACACCTATCACCATGCCCTTCTACAACAGCAGCAGCTTTGTATCTGGGGGGTGGTGCCTTACCTGGCTAACAAGCGGTGTTACAGAACGAGAAAAAAAGTAACCCGTAAAAACAAAGTTTTCACTATAAATCTTTTATATGCGTGGCATCGGGGCGGCTAGAGTCCTCTCGTCCTCTGGCTTGAGATGGCTGCCACCTATGGGTCAGATGATTGTGTGCCACCATTAAGCAATTGGTAATTAAATGTTTTAAAAAATTCCCTAAAAAGTGTAAAATTTTGAAATTTTTTTCACGAAAATCAATTGTCACGCACAACGAGTCTGTGTAGCAAAATGTCAGCTCGATTGGATCACGGGAAGTGGGTTAAAAAACGACCGAAAGATTTGCACGGTCCTAAGCAAGCACGCAAGCAAGCACGCAAGCAAGCGAGCGAACTTAATATAAAGGATTTAACAAGATGCTGGAAGGTGACACTGACGGCTGCTCACACTCACTCAGTGTTCAGAGGCCTGCTCAAGGCACACGCCATGTACCACACACACGTGCCGGTGATCTGCACGTCTTCTTCGAACGCTGGGGGGGGCCGGTAAGGCCCCTCTCTGTACCAGCTTGGACGGTACCCTCGACGTCAAAACGCCGCTGAAACTCGCACGCAGAACCGCGACTACGGACTCGGTCTCGCTGATGTGGAAGACGCAAAATTCCCCCAGTGTTGTGGGTCGCATTCTTGCGAACGACTGAGGACTGGGGGATGTTTGTGCGCTGGGAGAGGCATGATAATTGGTTCTTTACCCTTCTATCTGGCAACAAAACTGACACCTTTTTACAAGGAGTCATGTTTGCATAGACCGCAATACCTGCAGTCATAATGCAAACAAAAAAACACAACTCTGATAATGTATGTGCACTGTCCTTGAAGTTGATTGGTCCACACCCGAGACAGCTTTCCTTAGAGCCTAGTCTCACATGGTGTTGGACCAGATGACGCCAAAAGGCGCACAACTCAAAGACAATGCACCGTCAGAGTTTGAGAGCTCGGGGTGAAGCATTTACACCATTGGAACCTCATTTGCCAGTAAAAATATGATAATTGGTTTTTAACCCTTCTATCTGGCAACAAAACTGACACCTTTTTACAAGGAGTCATGTTTGTATAGACCACAATACCTGCAGTCATAATGCAAACAAAAAACACAACTCTGATAATGTATGTGCACTGTCCTTGAAGTTGATTGGTCCACACCCGAGACAGCTTTCCTTAGAGCCTAGTCTCCTCGTAAAAAAAAAAAGGTGTCCGTTTTGTTGCCAGATTAAAGGGTAAACAAAACCAATCATCATATTTTTTACTGCCAAATGAGGGACCAATGGTGGAAGAGGAATCTAGCGGTGATCATTTGAAACTCTAAGCCCCTCCCCCTCTCTCTCTAAGCCCCTCCCCCCCTCTCTCTAAGCCCCTCCCCCTCTCTCTAAGCCCTCCCCCCTCTCTCTAAGCCCCTCCCCCTCTCTCTCTAAGCCCCTCCCCCCTCTCTCTCTAAGCCCCTCCCCCTCTCTCTCTAAGCCCCTCCCTCTCTCTCTCTCTCTCTAAGCCCCTCCCCCCTCTCTAGCCCCCCCCCCTCTCTCTCTAGCCCCTCCCACTCTCTCTAGCCCCTCCCCCCTCTCTCTCTAAGCCCCTCCCCCTCTCTCTCTAAGCCCCTCCCCCCTCTCTCTCTAAGCCCCTCCCCCTCTCTCTCTAAGCCCCTCCCCCCCTCTAAGCCCCTCCCCCTCTCTAAGCCCCTCCCCCCCTCTCTCTATGCCCCTCCCCCCCTCTCTCTAATCCCCTCCCCCCTCTCTCTCTAAGCCCCTCCCCCCCTCTCTAAGCCCCTCCCCCCTCTCTCTAAGCCCCTCCCTCTCTCTCTCTAAGCCCCTCCCCCCTCTCTCTCTAATCCCCTCCCCCCCTCTCTCTAAGCCCCTCCCTCTCTCTCTAGCCCCTCCCCCCTCTCTAGCCCCTCCCCCTCTCTATGCCCCTCCCCCCTCTCTCTCTAATCCCCTCCCCCCTCTCTCTAAGCCCCTCCCCCCCCTCTCTCTAAGCCCCTCCCCCCCTCTCTCTAAGCCCTCCCTCCTCTAGCCTCCTCTCTCCTAAGCCCCCCTCCTCCCCCCCCCTCTCTCTAAGCCCCTTCCCCCCCTCTCTCTCTAAGCCCCTCCCCCCTCTCTCTCTAAGCCCCTCCCACTCTCTCTCTAAGCCCCTCCCCCTCTCTCTCTAAGCCCTCCCCCTCTCTCTCTAAGCCTCTCCCCCTCTCTCTCTAAGCCCCTCCCCCCTCTCTCTCTATGCCCCTCCCCCTCTCTAAGCCCTCCCCCCTCTCTCTAAGCCTCTCCCCCTCTCTAATCAATATTGATCAGTATTGATCGGTATTGATCGATATTGATCGGTATTGATCTGTATTGATCGGTATTGATCGGTATTGATCGGTATTGATCAGTATTGATCGGCATTGATCGGCATTGATCGGTATTGATCGGTATTGATCGGCATTGATCGGCATTGATCGGTATTGATCGCATTGATCGGTATTGATCGCTATTGATCGGCATTGATCGCTATTGATCGGTATTGATCGGTATTGATCGCTCACCCTGTGACCTGTGCCGTGACCTCCACAGGGCGTCCAGGCTGGTGTAGGTGTCTGTATTGATCGCTATTGATCGCTATTGATCGGTATTGATCGGCATTGATCGGCATTGATCGGCATTGATCGGTATTGATCGGTATTGATCGGTATTGATCGCTCACCCTGTGACCTGTGCCGTGACCTCCACAGGGCGTCCAGGCTGGTGTAGGTGTCTGTATTGATCGCTATTGATCGCTATTGATCGGTATTGATCGGTATTGATCGGTATTGATCGGTATTGATCGGTATTGATCGCTCACCCTGTGACCTGCGCCATGACCTCCACAAGTCGTCCAGGCTGGTGTAGGTGTCTGTATTGATCGGTATTGATCGGTATTGATCGGTATTGATCGGTATTGATCGGCATTGATTGGTATTGATCGGTATTGATCGCTATTGATCGGCATTGATCGGTATTGATCAGCATTGATCGGCATTGATCGGTATTGATCGCTATTGATCGGTATTGATCGGTATTGATCAGCATTGATCAGCATTGATCGGTATTGATCGGTATTGATCGCTCACCCTGTGACCTGCGCCATGACCTCCACAAGTCGTCCAGGCTGATGTGCTGGTCTCCCGCGTGGAACGTGGAATGCTTCACGGCGGCGTTCTGGTCGTTGAGATCCTCGCGCAGAAACTGAGACGCATTGCGGAGGAGGAGGAGACACGGGGGAGACACGGGGGGACATGGGAGACACGGGGAGACACGGGGAAAAACACATGGGAGACACGGGTGGAGACACGGGGAGACACGGGAGAGACACGGGGAGACACGGGGTGAGACACGGGGAGACACGGGGAGACGCGGGGGGAGACACGAGGAGACACGGGGAGACACGGTGGAGACACGGGAGACACAGGGAAACACGGGGAGACACGGGGACATGGAGAGACACGAGGAGACACGGGGAGACACGGGGAGACATGGGGAGACATGGGGAGACATGGGGAGACATGGGGAGATATTGGGAGACACGGGGAGACACGGGGAGACACGGGGGACATGGGGAGACACGGGGAGACANGGGGGAGACACGGGGGACATGGGGAGACACGGTGGACACGGGGAGACACGGGGGACATGGGGGACAGACACGNGAGACACGGGGAGACAGGGGGACGGGGAGAGGNNGACACGGGGGGAGACACGCGGGAGGACGGGACACGGGGAGACACGGGGGGGGAGACATGGGGAGACATGGGGAGACACGGGGAGACACGGGAGACACGGGGGAAACACACGGGGAAACACGGGAGACACGGGGGACATGGAGAGACACGAGGAGACACGGGGGACATGGGGAGACATGGGAGACACGGGGAGACACGGGGAGACACGGGGGACATGGAGAGACACGAGGAGACACGGGGAGACACGGGGACACACGGGGAAACACGGGGAGACACGGGGAGACACGGGGGGAGACACGGGTGGAGACAGGAGACACGGGGGGGGAGACACGGTGAGACACGGGGAGACACGGGGAGATACGGGGAGACACGGGGAGACACGGGGGACATGGGGAGACACGGGGAGACACGGGGGGAGACAGGTGGAGACACGGGGAGACACGGGGAGAGGGGAGACACGGTGAGACAGAGAGACACGGGGAGACACGGGGAGACACGGGGAGACACGGGAGACACGGGGGAGACACGCGGGGAGACACAGAGAGACACATGGGGAGACACGGGGAGACACGGGACACATGGGGAGACACGGGGAGACAGGGAGACAGCGGGGTGACATAGGGAGACACGGGGAGACACGGGGAGACACGGGGAGACACGGGGAGACACGGGGAGACACAGGGACACATGGGGAGACACGGGGAGACACGGGGACACACGGGGAGACACGGGGAGACACGGGGACACATGGGGAGACACGGGGACACACATGGGGAGACACGGGGAGACACGGGGAGACACGGGGAGACACGGGGAGACACGGGGAGACACGGGTGACACACGGGGAGACACGGGGAGACACGGGGTGACACGGGGAGACACGGGGAGACACGGGGAGACATGGGGAGACACGGGGAGACACGGGGTGACACGGGGAGACACGGGGAGACACGGGGAGACATGGGGAGACACGTGGAGACACGGGGAGACATGGGGAGACACGGGTAGACACAGGGAGACACACATAGGGAGACACGGGGAGACACGGGGGAGACACGGGGAGACACGGGTAGACACAGGGAGACACACATAGGGAGACACGGGGAGACACGGGGGAGACACGGGTAGACACGGGGAGACACGGGGAGACACGGGGAGACATGGGGGAGACACGGGGTGACACACGGGGAGACACGGGAGACACGGGGTGACACACAGGGAGACACGGGGAGACACGGGGTGACACACGGGGAGACACGGGGAGACACGGGGAGACACACATGGGGAGACACGGGGAGACACGGGGTGACACACATGGGGAGACAAGGGGAGACACGGGGAGACACACATGGGGAGACACGGGGAGACACGGGGTGACACACATGGGGAGACACGGGGAGACACGGGGAGACACACATGGGGAGACACGGGGAGACACGGGGTGACACACATGGGGAGACACGGGGAGACACGGGGAGACACGGGGGACATGGGAGACACGGGGAGACACACACGGGGAGACACGGGGAGACACGGGGTGACACACATAGGGAGACACGGGGAGACACGGGGTGACACACATGGGGAGACACGGGGAGACACGGGGAGACACNCATGGGGAGACACGGGGAGACACGGGGTGACACACGGGAGACACGGGGAGACACGGGTGACACACGGGAGACACGGGGAGACACGGGGTGACACACATGGGGAGACACGGGGAGACACGGGGAGACACACATGGGGAGACACGGGGAGACACGGGGTGACACACATGGGGAGACACGGGGAGACACACATGGGGAGACACACATGGGGAGACACGGGGAGACACGGGGTGACACACGGGGAGACACGGGGAGACACGGGGTGACACACATGGGGAGACACGGGTGACACACGGGGAGACACGGGGAGACACGGGGTGACACACATGGGGAGACACGGGGAGACACGGGGAGAAACACAGGGAGACACGGGGAGACACGGGTGACACACATGGGGAGACACGGGGAGACACGGGTGACACACATAGGGAGACACGGGGAGACACGGGGTGACACACATGGGGAGACACGGGGAGACACGGGGAGACACACATGGGGAGACACGGGGAGACACGGGGAGACACACTGGGAGACACGGGGAGACACGGGGTGACACACATAGGGAGACACGGGGAGACACGGGGTGACACACATGGGGAGACACGGGGAGACACGGGGTGACACACATGGGGAGACACGGGGAGACACGGGGAGACACACATGGGAGACACGGGGAGACACGGGTGACACACATAGGGAGACACGGGGAGACACGGGGTGACACACATGGGGAGACACGGGGAGACACGGGGAGACACACATGGGGAGACACGGGGAGACACGGGAGACACGGGGTGACACACATGGGGAGACACGGGGAGACACGGGGTGACACACATGGGGAGACACGGGGAGACACGGGGTGACACACATGGGGAGACACGGGGAGACACGGGGAGACACACATGGGGAGACACGGGAGACACGGGGAGACACACATGGGGAGACACGGGGAGACACGGGGTGACACACATGGGGAGACACGGGGAGACACGGGGTGACACACATGGGGAGACACGGGGAGACACGGGGAGACACACATGGGGAGACACGGGGAGACACGGGGTGACACACATGGGGAGACACGGGGAGACACGGGGAGACACACATGGGGAGACACGGGGAGACACGGGGTGACACACATGGGGAGACACGGGGAGACACGGGTGACACACATGGGGAGACACGGGGAGACACGGGGAGACACACATAACACGGGGAGACACGGGGTGACACACATGGGGAGACACGGGGAGACACGGGGTGACACACATGGGGAGACACGGGGAGACACGGGGAGACACACATGGGGAGACACGGGGAGACACGGGGTGACACACATGGGGAGACACGGGGAGACACGGGGTGACACACATGGGGAGACACGGGGAGACACGG
>WFAB01003877.1:0-11708 GCA_018977245.1 Lethenteron camtschaticum
CCGGGCGGCTGGTTCGCTCGGCCAGTGTCCTTTGCCCCGGTTGCCTCGGGCTCCGCGCTCACCTCCCCACCGCCGCTCTGGGCGGGCGAAGGGGGTTGCTCCTTAGAGCCACGGCACCGCTCGGAACACCGACGGCGCCGGCGGCGGTCGGCGTCTCCTCTCCTCGCCGTGTCGGGACGGCCGTTGCGCTCCCTCGGTTGTCACCGCCAGGTGCGCATCGCCGCTGGCCTCCATGGCCTCCATTTGCCCATCATTCCCTTCACCCGGTCGGCCTCCTGCCGGCTGAAACTGTTCCCGTGTGGATCCTGGATCACCGTCTGTGCCACCCTCACTAAAGAACCCCTATCGGGGTGAGATTTCGTCACCGCTCTCATTCGCCTCTTTCTCTCCCTCTTCACCCACAAGAGGAGGAGTTGGGGCGTACACTCCCCAGGCCACACCCTACTTCCTCCAGCCACCGCGCCTTTTGGGGTACTCCACCTCATCCCAGTCGTCCTCGGAGTCCCCAAGGTCGGTTATACCCTCTGGAGCCCAGGTCCCGCTGGGCTCAGTCCAAAAACCGGACAGCCCACACCCCCGGGTTTCTCGTTCCCCTCCTCACCACCGCTCGGGCCGGTGAAGGGGGTGCTCCCGGAGCCGCAGCACCGGCCGGCACACCGCTGGCGCCGGCGGTGGTCGGCAGCCCTTCTCCTCCCGTCGCCGGGGTGGGTGGGGCCGGGCTCGGCGATCGCGTTCCCAGCTCGGTCGCGTCCGTTAGGTGCGCTTCGCCGCTGGCCTCCATGGCCTCCCCCTCTCCGTCTCCACCGGGCGGCTGGTTCGCTCGGCAGTGTCCTTTGCCCCGGTCGCCTCGGGCTCCGCGCTCACCTCCCCACCGCCGCTCTGGGCGGGCGAAGAGGTGCTCCTTAGAGCCACGGCACCGCTCGGCACACCGACGGCACCGGCGGCGGTCGGCGTCTCTTCCCCTCCCCGCGTCTTGGCGAGCGAGGCCGGGTCCGGCGATCGCCCTCCCTCGATCGCCACCGCCGGGTTGCGCGTCACCGCTGGCCTCCATGGCCTCCTTCCCCTCCGTCTCCACCGGGCGGCTGGTTCGCTCGGCAGTGTCCTTTGCCCCGGTCGCCTCGGGCTCCGCGCTCACCTCCCCGCCGCCGCTCTGGGCGGGCGAAGGGGGTTGCTCCTTAGAGCCACGACACCGCTCGGAACACCGATGGCGCCGGCGGCGGTCGGCGTCTCCTCTCCTCGCCGCGTCTTGGCGAGCGAGGCCGGGTCCGGCGGTCGCCCTCCCTCGATCGCCACCGCCGGGTTGCGCGACACCGCTGGCCTCCATGGCCTCCTTCCCCTCCGTATCCACCGGGCGGCTGGTTCGCTCGGCAGTGTCCTTTGCCCCGGTCGCCTCGGGCTCCGCGCTCATCTCCCCGCCGCCGCTCGGGGCGGGCGAAGGGGGTTGCTACTTAGAGCCACGGCACCGCTCGGCACACCGACGGCGCCGGCGGCGGTCGGCGTCTCCTCTCCTCGCCGCGTCTTGGCGAGCGAGGCCGGTTCCGGCGGTCGCCCTCCCTCGATCGCCACCGCCGGGTTGCGCATCACCGCTGGCCTCCATGGCCTCCTTCCCCTCCGTCTCCACCGGGTGGCACCGGCTGGCTCGGCAGTGCCGCCAGCTGCGGCCGCCTTCTCGGGCTGGGAGCTCTCGCGACTGGCCGGCTGCTTCTTCTTCTTAATTTTGGAGCTTTCGTGACTGCAGGAATTATTCTTCGGTTCTTTCGGTTAAGCTTAAGTCACGTCTAAAGATAAAATAATACATTAAATAATAGCATACTACGACGTTTCAATTGCGACACAAGCAATCGTCATCATTATGCCTGATGACGGTTGCTTGTGTCGCAATCGAAACGTCGTAATATGCTATTATTTAATTTATTGTTTTATCTTTAGACGTGACTTTACCGAAAGAACCAACGAATAACGGCTTCGTCTTCTTCTTTCGCGCTCTGACGATGGTGAAACCCTCCACCGTCGTCAGTTTTCTTGTCAGGTGCCGACTCTCCGCACTCCGGCACGGAGTCAGCACCACCTTGCTGCTGCTGCTGCTGCTTCTGCTGTTGCTGCTGTTGTTGCGGCTGCTGCTGCTGTTGCTGCGGCTGCTGCTGCTGTTGCTGCTGCTGCTGTTGCTGCTGTTGTTGCGGCTGCTGCTGCTGCTGTTGCTGCTGCTGCTGTTGCGTCTGTTGCTGCTGTTGCTGCTGCTGCTGTTGCGTCTGTTGCTGCTGTTGCTGCTGCTGCTGTTGCGTCTGTTGCTGCTGTTGCTGTTGTTGCGTCTGTTGCTGCTGTTGCTGCTGCTGTTGTTGCGTCTGTTGCTGCTGTTGCTGCTGCTGTTGTTGCGTCTGTTGCTGCTGCTGCTGCTGTTGCTGCGTCTGTTGCTGCTGTTGCTGCTGCTGTTGTTGCGTCTGTTGCTGCTACTGCTGTTGCTGCTGCTGTTGTTGCGGCTGCTGCTGCTGTTGCTGCTGCTGTTGTTGCGTCTGTTGCTGCTACTGCTGTTGCTGCTGCTGCTGCTGTTGTTGCTGCTACTGCCGCTGCGTCTGCTGCTGCTGTTGCTGCTGCTGTTGTTGCGGCTGCTGCTGCTCCTGCCGCTGCTGCTGCTGCTGCTGCTGCTGCCGCTGCTGCTGCTGTTGCTGCTGCTGCTGCTGCTACTGCTGCTGTTGCTGCTGTTGCTGCTGCTGCTGCTGCTACTGCTGCTGCTGCTGCTACTGCTGCTGCTGCTACTGTTGCTGCTGCTGCTGCTGCTGCTGCTACTGCTACTGTTGCTGCTGCTGCTGTTGCGGCTGCCGCGGCGGCTGCTGCAGTTGCAGCAGCGGCGTTTTCTCCTCCTCCGTCGCTGCTCCACCAGACCTCACCACTCCCTCCTTGGTCTTGGCGGAGCAGTTTTTTCTCAGCTGCCCAACGCCGCCGCACCCGTAGCAGCGCGGCACGGCTGTGGCCAGGCACACCGTGTGGACGCGGCCACCGGCGGTACGCTTGACGGCCACCTCCAGCTCGGTGCGCCCGCTCTTCAGCACGAGGAACGCCTGCCGTTGGCCCGACAGGACGTAGACCTCATCTCTCTGTTCCGCGTCCTCACGAGAGCAGCAGCAACACGATGGGCGACACCACCGCGCCGTAGCGCTGCAGGTCTCCCACCAGCTCCGCGTTCGTGAGGCACGGCGGCGCGCCTGAGACGGTGACTCTCACCGCCGGCGTGGAGAGAGGGGTGCACTGCTGAGCCCCCTCTTCATGACGCGCACCGCCGCCTCCAACGTGGCCACGTGCGCCACGCGGCCACAGTTCTCTCGCTGCACCACACGGACGACCGCCGGCCCGCTGTGCACCGCCACCGCGACAGCAACGACCTCACGCGACGTCCTCCGGCGGTGGGAAGAATCGGAAGCCGTGCTGGTCCGTGAGGACCTCCGTGCTGCCGGGCTGAGCCAAAAATAATAACAAGAAAATAAACCAACAACGGTAATAGTAATACTACTGATAATTGTTTATTTTTACCCTTCTATCTGGCAACAAAACTGACACTTTTTTTTTTACAAGGAGTCATGTTTGCATAGACCACAATACCTGCGGTCGTAATGCAAACAAAAGACACAACTCTGATAATGTATGCACCGTCCTTGAAGTTGATTGGTCCACACCCGAGACAGCTTTCCTTAGAGCCTAGTCTCACATGGTGTTGGACCAGATGACGCCAAAAGGCGCACAACTCAAAGACAATGCACCATCAGCGTATGAGAGCTCGGGGTGAAGCATTTACACCATTGGAACCTCCTTTGCCAGTAAAAAATATGATAATTGTTTTTTTACCCTTCTATCTGGCAACAAAACTGACACTTTTTTTTTACAAGGAGTCATGTTTGCATAGACCACAATACCTGCAGTCAGAATGCAAACAAAACACACAACTCTGATAATGTATGCACTGTCCTTGAAGTTGATTGGTCCACACCCGAGACAGCTTTCCTTAGAGCCTAGTCTCACATGGTGTTGGACCAGATGACTGCAGGTATTGCGGTCTATGCAAACATGACTCCTTGTAACAAGGTGTCAGTTTTGTTGCCAGATAGAAGAAAACACGCAGGATGAGGGCACGTTTCTTCCCCCGTTCGCCTCTCTCTAGGCCAGGCTCAGGCTCTCACCTGAGCCCAGACCTCCATCCGCTCACCTGGCGGAGCAGGAGCGACCAGCAGGTGCGACTGCTCCGCACGGTGGCAGAGAGAGAGAGACAGAGAGAGAGAGAGGGGGGGTAGAGAGGTGAGGTCACTAACACAGAGGTCACGTGCCCCCCCCCTCTCCCCCCGTGCCCCCCCTCTTCCCCCCTCCCCCCGTGCCCAGATGACCACTATGGGTCTCTGCGTTCTCGATTCAACTTCATCGCAGAAGTGGTGGAGCACATCGCCCCAGCAGTCGTCCACATCGACATCATCGGAGGGTGAGTGGGTGAGTGGGTGGGTGAGTGGGTGAGTGGGTGGGTGGGTGAGTGGGTGGGTGGGTGGGTGAGTGGGTGAGTGGGTGGGTGGGTGGGTGAGTGGGTGAGTGGGTGAGTGATTGGGTGGGTCAGTGGGTGGGTGAGTGGGTGAGTGGGTGGGTGGGTGGGTGAGTGAGTGGGTGAGTGGGTGGGTGGGTGGGTGGGTGGGTGAGTGGGTGGGTGGGTGAGTGGGTGAGTGGGTGAGTGGGTGGGTGATTGGGTGTGTCAGTGGGTGGGTGAGTGGGTGAGTGGGTGGGTGGGTGAGTGGGTGGGTGGGTGGGTGAGTGGGTGGGTGAGTGAGTGGGTGAGTGGGTGAGTGGGTGGGTGATTGGGTGGGTCAGTGGGTGGGTGAGTGGGTGAGTGGGTGGGTGGGTGAGTGGGTGGGTGGGTGAGTGGGTGGGTGGGTGGGTGAGTGGGTGGGTGAGTGAGTGGGTGAGTGGGTGAGTGGGTGGGTGAATGGGTGGGTGAGTGAGTGGGTGAGTGAGTGGGTGAGTGGGTGGGTGAGTGAGTGAGTGAGTGAGTGGGTGGGTGAGTGGGTGGGTGGGTGAGTGGGTGAGTGGGTGGGTGAGTGGGTGAGTGGGTGGGTGAGTGGGTGGGTGGGTGGGTGGGTGAGTGAGTGGGTGGGTGGGTGGGTGAGTGGGTGAGTGGGTGGGTGAGTGGGTGGGTGAGTAGGTGAGTGGGTGAGTGGGTGGGTGAGTGGGTGGGTGAGTGAGTGAGTGAGTGGGAGAGTGGGTGAGTGGGTGAGTGGGTGGGTGAGTGGGTGAGTGGGTGGGTGAGTGAGTGGGTGGGTGAGTGAGTGGGTGGGTGGGTGGGTGAGTGGGTGAGTGGGTGGGTGAGTGAGTGAGTGGGTGAGTGGGTGAGTGAGTGGGTGAGTGGGTGAGTGGGTGAGTGAGTGGGTGGGTGGGTGAGTGGGTGGGTGGGTGAGTGGGTGGGTGAGTGGGTGAGTGGGTGGGTGGGTGGGTGAGTGGGTGGGTGGGTGGGTGAGTGGGTGGGTGAGTGGGTGGGTGGGTGGGTGAGTGGGTGGTGAGTGAGTGGGTGGGTGGGTGGGTGAGTGGGTGGGTGGGTGAGTGGGTGGGTGGGTGAGTGGGTGAGTGGGTGAGTGGGTGGGTGATTGGGTGGGTCAGTGGGTGGGTGAGTGGGTGAGTGGGTGGGTGGGTGAGTGGGTGGGTGGGTGAGTGGGTGGGTGGGTGAGTGGGTGGGTGAGTGGGTGAGTGGGTGGGTGAATGGGTGGGTGAGTGAGTGGGTGAGTGAGTGGGTGAGTGGGTGGGTGAGTGAGTGAGTGAGTGAGTGGGTGGGTGAGTGGGTGGGTGGGTGAGTGGGTGAGTGGGTGGGTGAGTGGGTGGGTGGGTGGGTGAGTGGGTGAGTGGGTGAGTGGGTGGGTGAGTAGGTGAGTGGGTGAGTGGGTGGGTGAGTGGGTGGGTGAGTGGGTGGGTGAGTGGGTGAGTGGGTGGGTGGGTGGGTGGGTGAGTGGGTGGGTGGGTGAGTGGGTGAGTGGGTGAGTGGGTGGGTGATTGGGTGTGTCAGTGGGTGGGTGAGTGGGTGAGTGGGTGGGTGGGTGAGTGGGTGGGTGGGTGGGTGAGTGGGTGGGTGAGTGAGTGGGTGAGTGAGTGGGTGAGTGGGTGAGTGGGTGGGTGATTGGGTGGGTCAGTGGGTGGGTGAGTGGGTGAGTGGGTGGGTGGGTGAGTGGGTGGGTGGGTGAGTGGGTGGGTGGGTGGGTGAGTGGGTGGGTGAGTGAGTGGGTGAGTGGGTGAGTGGGTGGGTGAATGGGTGGGTGAGTGAGTGAGTGGGTGAGTGAGTGGGTGAGTGGGTGGGTGAGTGAGTGAGTGAGTGGGTGGGTGAGTGGGTGGGTGGGTGAGTGGGTGAGTGGGTGGGTGAGTGGGTGAGTGGGTGGGTGAGTGGGTGGGTGGGTGGGTGGGTGAGTGAGTGGGTGGGTGGGTGGGTGAGTGGGTGAGTGGGTGGGTGAGTGGGTGGGTGAGTAGGTGAGTGGGTGAGTGGGTGGGTGAGTGGGTGGGTGAGTGAGTGAGTGAGTGGGAGAGTGGGTGAGTGGGTGGGTGAGTGGGTGAGTGGGTGGGTGAGTGAGTGGGTGGGTGAGTGAGTGGGTGGGTGGGTGGGTGAGTGGGTGAGTGGGTGGGTGAGTGAGTGAGTGAGTGGGTGAGTGGGTGAGTGAGTGGGTGAGTGGGTGAGTGGGTGAGTGAGTGGGTGGGTGGGTGAGTGGGTGGGTGGGTGAGTGGGTGGGTGAGTGGGTGAGTGGGTGGGTGGGTGGGTGGGTGAGTGGGTGGGTGGGTGGGTGAGTGGGTGGGTGAGTGGGTGGGTGGGTGGGTGAGTGGGTGGGTGAGTGAGTGGGTGGGTGGGTGGGTGAGTGGGTGGGTGGGTGAGTGGGTGGGTGGGTGAGTGGGTGAGTGGGTGAGTGGGTGGGTGATTGGGTGGGTCAGTGGGTGGGTGAGTGGGTGAGTGGGTGGGTGGGTGAGTGGGTGGGTGAGTGGGTGGGTGGGTGAGTGGGTGGGTGAGTGGGTGAGTGGGTGGGTGAATGGGTGGGTGAGTGAGTGGGTGAGTGAGTGGGTGAGTGGGTGGGTGAGTGAGTGAGTGAGTGGGTGGGTGAGTGGGTGGGTGGGTGAGTGGGTGAGTGGGTGGGTGAGTGGGTGGGTGGGTGGGTGAGTGGGTGAGTGGGTGAGTGGGTGGGTGAGTAGGTGAGTGGGTGAGTGGGTGGGTGAGTGGGTGGGTGAGTGGGTGAGTGGGTGAGTGGGTGGGTGAGTGAGTGAGTCAGTGGGTGAGTGGGTGGGTGAGTGAGTGGGTGGGTGGGTGGGTGAGTGGGTGAGTGGGTGGGTGAGTGGGTGGGTGAGTGAGTGAGTGGGTGAGTGGGTGGGTGAGTGGGTGAGTGGGTGAGTGAGTGGGTGGGTGGGTGAGTGGGTGGGTGGGTGGGTGAGTGGGTGGGTGGGTGAGTGGGTGGGTGGGTGGGTGGGTGAGTGGGTGGGTGGGTGGGTGGGTGGGTGAGTGGGTGGGTGGGTGAGTGAGTGGGTGGGTGGGTGAGTGAGTGGGTGGGTGGGTGAGTGGGTGAGTGGGTGGGTGAGTGGGTGAGTGGGTGGGTGGGTGGGGGGGTGGGTGGGTGAGTGGGTGGGTGGGGGGGTGGGTGAGTGGGTGGGTGAGTGGGTGAGTGAGTGAGTGGGTGGGTGAGTGGGTGAGTGGGTGGGTGAGTGAGTGGGTGGGTGAGTGGGTGAGTGAGTGGGTGAGTGGGTGAGTGAGTGGGTGAGTGGAGTGGGTGGGTGGGGGGGTGGGTGAGTGGGTGGGTGGGTGAGTGGGTGGGTGGGTCGGTGGGTGAGTGGGTGAGTCGGTGGGTGGGTGGGTCGGTGGGTGAGTGGGTGGGTGGGGGGTGGGTGAGTGAGTGGGTGGGTGAGTGGGTGGGTGAGTGGGTGAGTGGGTGGGTGGGTGGGTGAGTGGCTGAGTGAGTGGGTGAGTGGGTGAGTGAGTGGGTGGGTGAGTGGGTGGGTGAGTGGGTGGGTGGGTGAGTGGGTGGGTGAGTGGGTGAGTGGGTGGGTGAATGGGTGGGTGAGTGAGTGGGTGAGTGAGTGGGTGAGTGGGTGGGTGAGTGAGTGAGTGAGTGAGTGAGTGGGTGGGTGAGTGGGTGGGTGGGTGAGTGGGTGAGTGGGTGGGTGAGTGGGTGAGTGGGTGGGTGAGTGGGTGGGTGGGTGGGTGGGTGAGTGGGTGGGTGGGTGAGTGGGTGAGTGGGTGGGTGAGTGGGTGGGTGAGTAGGTGAGTGGGTGAGTGGGTGGGTGAGTGGGTGGGTGAGTGGGTGAGTGGGTGAGTGGGTGAGTGGGTGGGTGAGTGAGTGAGTCAGTGGGTGAGTGGGTGGGTGAGTGAGTGGGTGGGTGGGTGGGTGGGTGAGTGGGTGAGTGGGTGGGTGAGTGGGTGGGTGAGTGAGTGAGTGGGTGAGTGAGTGGGTGAGTGGGTGAGTGGGTGAGTGAGTGGGTGGGTGGGTGGGTGAGTGGGTGGGTGGGTGAGTGGGTGGGTGAGTGGGTGGGTGGGTGAGTGGGTGGGTGGGTGGGTGAGTGAGTGGGTGGGTGGGTGGGTGGGTGAGTGGGTGGGTGAGTGGGTGGGTGGGTGGGTGAGTGGGTGGGTGAGTGGTTGAGTTGGTGGGTGGTTGAGTTGGTGGGTGGGTGAGTGGGTGGGTGAGTGGGTCGGTGGGTGAGTGGGTGGGTGGGTGAGTGGGTGGGTGAGTGAGTGGGTGGGTGGGTGAGTGGGTGGGTGAGTGGTTGAGTTGGTGGGTGGTTGAGTTGGTGGGTGGGTGAGTGGGTGGGTGGGTGGGTGAGTGAGTGAGTGAGTGGGTGAGTGAGTGAGTGAGTGGGTGGGTGAGTGGGTGGATGGGTGAGTGAGTGAGTGGGTGAGTGGGTGAGTGGGTGAGTGGGTGGGTGAGTGGGTGGGTGGGTGAGTGGTTGAGTGGGTGGGTGGGTGGGTGGGTGGGTGAGTGAGTGGGTGGGTGGGGGAGTGGGTGAGTGAGTGAGTGGGTGGGTGAGTGGATGGGTGAGTGGTTGAGTGGGTGGGTGGGTGGGTGGGTGAGTGGGTGGGTGGGTGAGTGGGTGGGTGGGTGGGTGGGCGAGTGGGTGGGCGAGTGGGTGGGTGAGTGGGTGGGTGGGTGGGTAGGTGAGTGGGTGAGTGAGTGAGTGGGTGGGTGAGTGGATGGGTGAGTGGTTGAGTGGGTGGGTGGGTGGGTGAGTGGGTGGGTGGGTGGGTGGGTGAGTGGGTGGGTGGGTGGGTGGGTGGGTGAGTGGGTGGGTGAGTGGGTGGGTGGGTGAGTGGGTGGGTGGGTGAGTGGGTGGGTGGGTGGGTGGCAGGGTGAGTGGGTGGGTGGGTGAGTGGGTGGGTGGGTGGCTGGGTGGGTGGGTGAGTGAGTTGGTGGGTGGGTGGGTGAGTGGGTGGGTGAGTGGGTGGGTGGGTGGGTAGGTGAGTGGGTGGGTGAGTGGGTGGGTGAGTGGGTGGGTGGGTGGCAGGGTGAGTGAGTGGGTGGGTGAGTGGGTGGGTGGCTGGGTGGGTGGGTGGGTGAGTGAGTTGGTGGGTGAGTTGGCAGATGGGTGGGTGGGTGGGTGAGTTGGTGGGTGGGTGGGTGGGTGAGTGTGTGGGTGAGTTGGTGGGTGAGTGGGTGAGTGGGTGAGTGGGTGGGTGGGTGGGTGGGTGAGTGGGTGGGTGGGTGAGTGGGTGGGTGAGTTGGTGGGTGGGTGAGTGGGTGGGTGAGTTGGTGGGTGGGTGAGTGGGTGAGTGGGTGGGTGAGTTGGTGAGTGAGTGGGTGACTGTGTGAGTGAGTGAATGAGTGTCTGAGTGAGTGACTGTCTGAGTGAGTGACTGACTGTCTGAGTGACTGAGTGAATGACTGAGTGTGTGACTGACTGAGTGAGTGTCTGTGTGAGTGACTGAGTGACTGACTGAGTGAGTGACTCTGTGTGACCCTCTGAGTGAGTGAGTGTCCGAGTGAGTGTCTGAGTGAGTGACTGTCTGAGTGAGTGACTGACTGTCTGAGTGACTGAGTGAATGACTGAGTGAGTGACTGTGTGAGTGACTGAGTGAGTGACTCTCTGAGTGACCCTCTGAGTAAGTGACTGTGTGAGTGACTGTGTGAGTGACTGACTGTCTGAGTGAGTGACTGACTGTCTGAGTGAGTGACTGAGTGACTGACTGAGTGAGTGACTTTCTGAGTGACTGACTGAGTGAGTGACTGTATAAGTGAGTGATTGACTGTCTGAGTGAGTGACTGTGTGAATGACTGAGTGTGTGACTGACTGAGTGAGTGACTCTCTGAGTGACCCTCTGAGTGAGTGACTGTGTGAGTGAGTGTCTGAGTGAGTGACTGTGTGAGTGACTGAGTGTGTGACTGACTGAGTGAGTGACTGAGTGAGTGACTGAGTGAGTGACTCAGTGAGTGACTGTCTAAGTGAATGACTGACTGAGTGTCTCTGTGAGTGAATGAGTGACTTACTGAGTGAGTGACTGTCTAAGTGAGTGACTGACTGTCTGAGTGAGTGACTGTGTCAATGACTGAGTGTGTGACTGACTGAGTGAGTGTTTGTGTAAGTGACTGAGTGACTGACTGAGTGATTAACTCTCTGAGTGACCCTCTGAGTAAGTGACTGTGTGAGTAAGTGAGTGAGTGTCCGAGTGACTGTCTGAGTGAGTGACTGTCTGAGTGAGTGACTGAGTGAATGACTGAGTGACTGTGTGAGTGACTGTGTGAGTGCCTGAGTGAGTGACTGTCTGAGTGAGTGAATGACTGTCTGAGTGACTGAGTGAATGACTGAGTGTGTGACTGACTGAGTGTCTGTGTGAGTGACTGTGTGAGTGACTAAGTGAGTGACTCTCTGAGTGACCCTCTGAGTAGGTGACTGTCTAAGTGAGTGAATGACTGTCTGAGTGAGTGACTGTGTGAATGACTGAGTGACTGACTGAGTGAGTGACTCTCTGAGTGACCCTCTGAGTAAGTGACTGTCTAAGTGAGTGAATGACTGTGTGAGTGACTGTCTGAGTGACTGACTGAGTGTGTGACTTAGTGTGTGACTGACTGAGTGAGTGACTCTCTGAGTGACCCTCTGAGTGAGTGACTGTGTGAGTGAGTGTCTGAGTGAGTGATTGTGTGAATGACTGAGTGTGTGACTGACTGTCTGAGTGAGTGACTGACTGAGTGAGTGACTGAGTGTGTGACTGACTGTCTGAGTGAGTGACTGACTGAGTGAGTGATTGAGTGAGTGAGTGTCTGAGTGAGTGATTGAGTGAGTGACTGTTTGAGTGAGTGACTGTGTGAGTGACTGTCTGAGTGAGTGACTGTGTGAGTGACTGAGTGAGTGACTCTCTGAGTGACCCTCTGAGTAAGTGACTGTGTGAGTGACTTGTGAGTGACTGACTATCTGAGTGAGTGACTGAGTGAGTGACTGTCTAAGTGAGTGACTGACTGTCTGAGTGAGTGACTGTGTGAGTGATTGACTGACTGAGTAAGTGACTGAGTGAGTGACTGACTGTGTGAGTGACTGACTGTCTGAGTGAGTGACTGTGTGAGTGATTGACTGACTGAGTAAGTGACTGTCTGAGTGAGTGACTGAGTGTGTGACTGACTGTCTGAGTGAGTGACTGACTGATTGAGTGAGTGAGTGAGTGTCTGAGTGAGTGACTGAGTGAGTGACTGTTTGAGTGAGTGACTGTGTGAGTGACTGTCTGAGTGAGTGACTGTGTGAGT
>WFAB01003878.1:0-7500 GCA_018977245.1 Lethenteron camtschaticum
CACCACCACCACTACACCACCACCACTACACCACCACCACCACCACCACCACCCACCACCACCACNACAACACCACCACCAACAACCACCACCACCACCACCNCCACCACACCACCCCACCCACCACCACCACCCACCACCACACACACCACCACCACCACCACCANCACCACCACCACCACCCCACCACCACCACCACCACACCACCACCCATACACCACCACTACACCACCACTACGCAGATACAGATACACACATAGACACATAGACACACACACTCACACACACTCACACACACAGACACACTCACACACACTCACACACACAGACACATAGACACACACACTCACACACACTCACACACACAGACACATAGACACACACACGCAGACACACACACAGAGGCACACACACAGACACACACACAGATACACACACACAGACACACACACACAGACACATAGACACACACACACGCAGACACACACACACGCAGACACACACACAGAGACACACAGACACACACGCAGACACACACACAGACACACAGACACACACACGCAGACACATAGACACACACACGCAGACACACACACAGAGGCACACACACACAGACACACACACACATACACACACACACACACTCACACACATAGACACACACACGCAGACACACACACAGAGGCACACACACACAGACACACACAGACACACACACAGACACACACACAGACACACACGCAGATACAGATACACACACAGACACACACTCACACACACTCACACACACAGACACATAGACACACACACGCAGACACACACACAGAGGCACACACACACAGACACACACGCAGATACAGATACACACACAGACACATAGACACACACACTCACGCACAGACACACACAGATACATACACACACACACATACACACACACACACGCAGACAACACCATTGACGATTATCTGAGCCGGTCCTGAGCCTCCCCTAGGTCGACTCAGCCTGAAATGAGTACCGGTGCGGTGTGTAAACATCGCCACTGGGGAGACAAAGGCGGCCGGGCGTGGTGCTGGCCACCCACCCCCTCGTGTGCCGTGCCGGTCTTCATAGGTGCTCGCTCACAGCACTTGCCCCTACAGTCTGTTAAGGCTACACGGGGGTCTTTGTGTGTGTGTGTGTTGTGTGTGTGTGTNACTGTGTGTGTNACTGTGTGTGTGTCACTGTGTGTGTGTGTGTGTGTGTGTCTGTGTGTCTCACTGTGTCACTGTGTGTGTGTGTCACTGTGTATGTGTGTGTCACTGTGTGTGACTGTGTGTGTNCAGGTAACCGCTGTCCAGGTGTGTAAGAGCTCGTGGAGTGAGGAGTCTGTGTGTGTGTCACGTGTGTGTGTGACTGTGTGTCACNGTGTGTGTGTGGACNGTGTGTGTGTGTGNCTGTGTGTGTGTGNCTGTGTGTGACACTGGTAGACTGTGTGNNTATCGTGTGGTGACTCTGTGTGTGTGTGTCACTGTGTGTGTAGCTCAGGTCGNTGNCANGTGTTAAGGCTCGTGGAGTGAGGAGTCTCTGGTGCACTGTGTGTGTGTGACTGTGTGTGTCACTGTGTGTGTGTGNCTGTGTGTGTGTGACTGTGTTCGTGACTGTGTGTGTGTACTGTGGTGTCACTGTGTNTGACTGTGTGTGTGACTCACTGTGTGNCNGTGGTGTCACNGTGTGTGTGTGACTGTGTTGTGTCACTGNGTGTGTGCAGGTAACCGCTGCANGTGGTAAGAGCTCGTGGAGTGAGGAGTCTGCTGAGGGCAAAGTGCTGGAGTGCTCCTCCTGCCGCCTGTGGGTTCACTCCGTGTGTGCCGGGCTCGACGGTCTACACACACACACACCTNCACACACACACACACACACACACACACACCTACACACGACCCNTACACACACACACACAACACACACACACACACACACACACCACACATACACACACACCCACNCACACACACACAGACCTCTACACACACACACCTACACACCTTACACACACACACACACACCCTCACACACACACACACACACANNACACAGCACACCCACACACACACACNCAACACATCCAACACCAGGTGCCCACTACACAGCANAACACCAGGTGCCCACACANAACACACTACACACACNACACCTACACACACACACCNACACCCACACACACACACNCCNACACNCACACACACACACCACACACACACACANCACACACACACCACANACACACACACAACACACACACACAAACNNTACACCACAACACACACACACACACACACAANANNCACATACAACACANACACAGCATACACACACACAACACACACACAANCACACACACACGACCNCACACACANCACACACACACNCCCATACACACACACANACACACACCTATATATACAAACACACACACACACACACACACACACATACACACACACACACACACACACCTCACACACCCACACACACCTACACACACACTTACNCACACACACACACACACACACACACACACACACACACACAACACACACACCAGTGACACACACACACAACATACACACACACACACAGCACANNCACACACACACAACATNCACACACACACACGCTACACTAACNCACCTACACACACACACACAACACCCACACACACACACCTACACACACACACACACACACACACCTACACACACACCACACACACCTACACCTACACCACACACACACTACACACACATACACACACACACACACCTACACACACACACACCTACACACACACACCTACACACACTAGTGGTGGTGGTGTGTGGTGGTGGTGTAGTGTGCCCGTNGTGGTGGTGGTGGTGTTAGTGANGGTGGTGGTGGTGGTGGTGATANTGGTGGTGGTGGTGGTGTNGTGATGGTGGTGGTGTAGTGGTAGTGGTGGTGGTGGTGATGCTGGTGGTGATTGTGGTGGTGTTAGTAGTGGTGTGTGTATTGTTGATGGTGGTGCTGGTGGTGTGCCACTGTCTCCTCTCTCCCAGGTGGCTTCGCTCTGCCAACTCTGACCCCAACAGCAGCAGCAGCAAGTTGCAGCGTCTCCTCAACACAGCAGCAGCAGCAGCAGCGGCGCAAGGCCAAGGAGGTCAGCTCCCCTACAGACAGTGCCCCTGTGACTGTGTGTGTGTGTGTGACTGTATGTGTACTGTGTGTCTGTGTGTGTCTGTGTGTGTGCCTCTGTGTGTGTGTCTGCGTGTGTGTGTCTATGTGTCTGTGTGTGTGAGTGTGTGTGAGTGTGTCTGTGTGTATCTGCGTGTGTCTGTGTGTGTGTGTCTATGTGTCTGTGTGTGTGAGTGTGTCTGTGTGTGTCTGTGTGTCTCACCTCCGCCGAACAGGCGACTGCAGTAGCGCACAGGGTGNAGTCATGTGACAGGCGTCAGCCTTGCCTCGCCCGAGTGGTGCGCCACAACGCTTGCAGCGGACGCAGCGAGCGCCAGCTACACACACACACAGACACACACAGTATAGATACACACACACCAGACACAAGGATTTACACACACAGCAACACAGATAGNTACACACACAGNCACAGACACCACAGACACACACGACACACACAGATAGTACATTCACACACACACACACACAGNCACACAGACACACAGNCACACACACACACAGACACACACACAGACACACACACAAACACAGNCACATGGCACACACACACACACACACACACACAGAGACACACACACACGGTTAGACACACACACACAGACACACACACACAGACACACACACATACACACACACAGCACACACACCACACACACAGACACACACACACACNGCCAGACACACACACACAGACACACACACACACAGACACACACACACACACACACACACACACNGACACACACACACAGNCACACACACAGACAACACACAGACACACACACACACACACAGACACACACACAGACACAGACACATAGAAACACACACACACACAGATACACACCCCACGTCTACCCGTGTGTCTCCCCGTGTGTCCCCGTGTCTCTCTGTGTGTCCCCCCGTGTCTCTCCGTGTGTCTCCCCGTGTCTCTCTGTGTGTCCCCCCGTGTCTCCCCGTGTGTCCCCGTGTGTCCCCGTGTCTCTCTGTGTCCCCCCCGTGTCTCCCCCACATCTCCCTCCCCGTGTCTCCCTCCCCGTGTCTCCCTCCCCGTGTCTCCCTCCCCGTGTCTCCCTCCCCGTGTCTCCCTCCCCGTGTCTCCCCATGTGTCCCCCTGTATCTCCCTCCCCGTGTCTCCCTCCCGTGTCTCCCTCCCCGTGTCTCCCTCCCCGTGTCTCCCTCCCGTGTCTCCCCATGTGTCTCCCCGTGTGTCCCCGTATCTCCCTCCCCGTGTCTCCCTCCCCGTGTCTCCCTCCCCGTGTCTCCCGTGTCTCCCCGTGTCTCTCCCGTGTCTCCCCGTGTGTCCCCGTCCCCGTGTCTCCCTCCCCGTGTCTCCCGTGTCTCCCTCCCCGTGTCTCCCTCCCCGTGTCTCCCCGTGTCTCCCCGTGTCTCCCCGTGTCTCCCCGTGTCTCCGTGTCTCCCCCCGTGTCTCCCCGTGTCTCCCCGTGTGTCTGTATCTCCCTCCCGTGTCTCCCCGTGTCTCCCTCCCCGTGTCTCCCCGTGTCTCCCTCCCCGTGTCTCCCTCCCCGTGTCTCCCCGTGTCTCCCCGTGTCTCCCCGTGTCTCGTGTCTCCCTCCCCGTGTCTCCCTCCCCGTGTCTCCCCGTGTGTCCCCCTGTATCTCCCTCCCCGTGTCTCCCCGTGTNTCCCTCCCATGTCTCCCTCCCCGTGTCTCCCTGTGTCCCGTATCTCCCTCCCCGTGTCTCCCTCCCCGTGTCTCCCTCCACGTGTCTCCCCGTGTGTCTCCCCGTGTGTCTCCCGTGTCTCTCCCCGTGTCTCTCTCCCGTGTCTCCCTCCCGTGTCTCCCCACGTCTCCCCGTGTGTCTCCCCGTGTGTCTCCCCGTGTCTCCCTCCCGTGTCTCCCCGTGTCTCCCTCCCCGTGTCTCCCCATGTGTCCCCTGTATCTCCCTCCCCGTGTCTCCCTCCCCGTGTCTCCCTCCCTCCCCGTGTCTCCCTCCCCGTGTCTCTCCCGTGTCTCTCCCCGTGTCTCCCCACGTCTCCCCGTGTGTCTCCCCGTGTGTCTCCCCGTGTCTCCCTCCCGTGTCTCTCTCCCGTGTCTCCCTCCCCGTGTCTCCGTGTGTCTCCCCGTGTCTCCCTCCCCGTGTCTCCCATGTGTCTCCCCGTGTGTCCCCGCCGTTACCCAGACGTTGCGCCGTGACGGTTTGCTGGGGTGCTGCGGTCCCAGACACTCCGTGTGGAAACTCGCACGGCACGTGGAGCACTCCAGCAGCTGCACACAGACACACACACACACACAGACACACACACACAGATTACACACACACACACACACACACACACAGACACACACACAGNCCACACACACACAGACACACACACACAGACACATACACACACACAGACACACACACAGGCACACACACACAGACACACACACACAGACACACACACAGACACACACACGCTCATATGTTACTGTGTAGATATAAAAGTGTATGTGTGTCATGTAGCCCGCATGCCCAGCCACCGCATGCCTAAACAGCTTTTGTTCGGCCGGATCGAGGGGCTAAACGGGCGCGGCACGGGCTAGAGAAGAGATGGAGTGATGTGGTACAGGAGGACGTGGAGCTGAGTGAGTGGGTGANTGGGTGGGTGAGTGTGGGTGAGTGAGTGACACGGGCTGGAGNAGAATGGAGTGATGTGGTACAGGAGGACGTGGAGCTGAGTGAGTTAGTGGGTGAGTGAGTGGGTGAGTGGGTGGGTGAGTGTGTGAGTGAGTGGGTGAGTGTGTGAGTGACACGGGTAGAGAAGAGATGAGTGAGTGGTACAGGAGGAGTGGAGCTGAGTGAGTGGGTGAGTGAGTGAGTGGGTGNTGGTGGGTNNTGNTGAGCAGGTGAACGAGTGGTGAGTGACGTGGTGAGCGAGCGAGCGTCACANTNGGTGAGTGTGTGGGTGAGTGAGTGGTGGGTGAGTGTGAGTGACACGGGCTAGAGAAGAGATGGAGTGATGTGGTACAGGAGGACGTGGAGCTGAGTGAGTGG
Source organism: Lethenteron camtschaticum (assembly GCA_018977245.1). Lineage (NCBI taxonomy): Eukaryota > Metazoa > Chordata > Hyperoartia > Petromyzontiformes > Petromyzontidae > Lethenteron > Lethenteron camtschaticum. The sequence goes on from WFAB01003878.1 coordinate 6,217, forward strand.
GTGATGTGGTGAGTGAGTGAGTGGGTGAGCGAGTGGGTGAGTGAGTGGGTGAGTGTGTGAGTGACACGGGCTAGAGAAGAGATGGAGTGATGTGGTACAGGAGGACGTGGAGCTGAGTGAGTGGCACGTGAGTGAGTGGGTGAGTGAGTGGTGAGTGAGTGAGTGGGTGAGCGAGTGGTGAGTGAGTGGGTGAGTGTGTGAGTGACACGGGCTAGAGAAGAGATGGAGTGATGTGGTACAGGAGGACGTGGAGCTGAGTGGACTTGCCGATGACTGGTACCAGCGGTGTCAAGATCGGCCTCAGTGGAGGAGGCTCGTGAAGGACGCTGCTACTGGGCAGTGCCAGGCTAGGTGCACCTTGATGCTACTGGGCAGTGCCAGGCTAGGTGCACCTTGATGCTACTGGGCAGTGCCAGGCTAGGTGCACCTTGAGGCTACTGGGCAGTTGGAGGCAGTCGCCCTCCAACAGGCCACGTGAGTTGAGCGTGGACAATTGGAGCCGTTAAAAAAGATTCTTAAAAAATATTTATTTTAAATTTTCAATGATAGAATGTCGTGTTGTCATCGCTATGACACAGCTATAGCGAGTTTGAAGTCGGTACGACATTGGGAATACGGTTGCAATTGAGTTACAAGAGTTTATGGATACGACAACGCACGCAGAGTCAGTTGAATAAAAACGCATAAAAAGTTGTAAAATTAGTATTTTGGATTTTCAATGATAGAATATCGTTTGGTCGTCAGCACGAGAAACCTTCACCAAGTTGGCAGTCGGTACGACATCGTGAAGTGGGTGAAAATTGCGTTGCAAGACTTCAACTCTACGGTGTTTCCGGTGAAGTCGCGCAGGAAAACGAAACTCAATTAAAAATTAATAAAAGTTAATTTCGATGTGAAGCTTCTTTCGTGACTGCAGCAGGAATTCATCTTCTTGGTTCTTTCGGTGAAGTCGCCACGCAGAAGGGAAGTATATGAAAAATTAAAATAATAAATAATTCTCACTACAGGCTGCTTGCGTTGTGGCCGAAACGTCGTGAGAATTGTATTTTATTACGTTTTATTTTAATTATTTTAAATTTGTATTTTATTTTAAGTATTTTAAAATTGCATTTCATTACGTTTTATTTTTATTATTTGAAAATTTTATTTTATTGTTTTATTTTATGATTTTAAATTGCATTTCATTACGTTTTATTTTTATTATTTGAAAATTGCATTTCATTATGTTTTATTTTATTATTTTAAAATTGCANTTTATTACGTTTTATTTTATTATTTTATTAT
>WFAB01003879.1:0-11703 GCA_018977245.1 Lethenteron camtschaticum
CTGTGTGGTGAGTCTGTGAGTCTCTGTGTGGTGAGTCTGTGGGTCTCTGTGTGGTGAGTCTGTGGGTCTCTGTGTGGTGAGTCTGTGGGTCTCTGTGTGGTGAGTCTGTGGGTCTCTGTGTGGTGAGTCTGTGGGTCTCTGTGTGGTGAGTCTGTGGGTCTCTGTGTGGTGAGTCTGTGGGTCTCTGTGTGGTGAGTCTGTGGGTCTCTGTGTGGTGAGTCTATGGTCTCTGTGGTGAGTCTGTGGGTCTCTGTGTGGTGAGTCTGTGGGTCTCTGTGTGGTGAGTCTGTGGGTCTCTGTGTGGTGAGTCTGTGGGTCTCTGTGTGGTGAGTCTGTGGGTCTCTGTGTGGTGAGTCTGTGGGTCTCTGTGTGGTGAGTCTGTGGGTCTCTGTGTGTGAGTCTGTGGTCTCTGTGTGGTGAGTCTGTGGGTCTCTGTGTGGTGAGTCTGTGGGTCTCTGTGTGGTGAGTCTGTGGGTCTCTGTGTGGTGAGTCTGTGGGTCTCTGTGTGGTGAGTCTGTGGGTCTCTGTGTGGTGAGTCTGTGGGTCTCTGTGTGGTGAGTCTGTGGGTCTCTGTGTGGTGAGTCTGTGGGTCTCTGTGTGGTGAGTCTGTGGGTCTCTGTGTGGTGAGTCTGTGGGTCTCTGTGTGGTGAGTCTATGGGTCTCTGTGTGGTGAGTCTGTAGGTCTCTGTGTGGTGAGTCTGTGGGTCTCTGTGTGGTGAGTCTGTGGGTCTCTGTGTGGTGAGTCTGTGGGTCTCTGTGTGGTGAGTCTATGGGTCTCTGTGGTGAGTCTGTGGGTCTCTGTGTGGTGAGTCTGTGGGTCTCTGTGTGGTGAGTCTGTGGGTCTCTGTGTGGTGAGTCTGTGGGTCTCTGTGTGGTGAGTCTGTGGGTCTCTGTGTGGTGAGTCTGTGGGTCTCTGTGTGGTGAGTCTGTGGGTGTCTGTGTGGTGAGTCTGTGGGTCTCTGTGTGGTGAGTCTATGGGTCTCTGTGTGAGTCTGTGGGTCTCTGTGTGGTGAGTCTGTGGGTCTCTGTGTGGTGAGTCTGTGGGTCTCTGTGTGGTGAGTCTGTGGGTCTCTGTGTGGTGAGTCTGTGGGTCTCTGTGTGGTGAGTCTGTGGGGTCTCTGTGTGGTGAGTCTGTGGGTCTCTGTGTGGTGAGTCTGTGGGTCTCTGTGTGGTGAGTCTGTGGGTGTCTGTGTGGTGAGTCTGTGGGTCTCTGTGTGGTGAGTCTATGGGTCTCTGTGTGAGTCTGTGGGTCTCTGTGTGGTGAGTCTGTGGGTCTCTGTGTGGTGAGTCTGTGGGTCTCTGAGTGGTGAGTCTGTGGGTCTCTGTGTGGTGAGTCTGTGGGTCTTTGTGTGGTGAGTCTGTGGGTCTCTGTGTGGTGAGTCTGTGGGTCTCTGTGTGGTGAGTCTGTGGGTCTCTGTGTGGTGAGTCTGTGGGTCTCTGTGTGGTGAGTCTATGGGTCTCTGTGTGGTGAGTCTGTGGGTGTCTGTGTGGTGAGTCTATGGGTCTCTGTGTGATGAGTCTATGGGTCTCTGTGTGGTGAGTCTATTGGTCTCTGTGTGGTGAGTCTGTGGGTCTCTGTGTGGTGAGTCTATGGGTCTCTGTGTGGTGAGTCTGTGAGTCTCTGTGTGGTGAGTCTGTGGGTCTCTGTGTGGTGAGTCTGTGGGTCTCTGTGTGGTAAGTCTATGGGTCTCTGTGTGGTGAGTCTATGGGTCTCTGTGTGATGAGTCTATGGGTCTCTGTGTGGTGAGTCTATGGGTCTCTGTGTGGTGAGTCTGTGGGTCTCTGTGTGGTGAGTCTATGGGTCTCTGTGTGGTGAGTCTATGGGTCTCTGTGTGGTGAGTCTATGGGTCTCTGTGTATATCTTGTGTGTGTGTATCTGTGTGTGTATGTATCTGTGTATGTTTCTCTATGTGTATATCTTGTGTGTATGTATCTGTGTGTGTATGTATCTGTGTATGTATCTCTATGTCTGTGTATGTACAGGAAGAGGTCTCGCTGTACCTCTGTGTACATATACAAGACTCTCTTCCTCCACGGGGAGAACAGTGACATCAAGATCACGGCGCTGGGACAAACGTGGAACCTGCACAAGATTTACCTCTGCCAGGTGAACGATGTGTGTGTGTGTGTCTGTGTGTGTCAGTATGTGTCTGTGTGTGTGTCTGTGTGTCTGTGTGTGTCAGTGTCTGTGTGTGTGTCTGTGTGTGTGTCTGTGTGTGTGTCTGTGTGTGTCTATGTGTGTCTGTGTGTGTCTGTGTGTCAGTGTGTGTCTGTGTGTGTCTGTGTGTGTGTCTGTGTGTGTCTGTGTGTGTCTGTGTGTGTGTCTGTGTGTACAAGTCCTCACAAGTCCTTGAAAGATCTGGGCAAAGTCCCATCAGTGAGCTCCTCCGGCAGGCAGGGCTGTGTTGGCTGGGTCATGTAGCCCGCATGCCCAGCCACCGCATGCCTAAACAGCTTTTGTTCGGCCGAATCGAGGGGGCTAAACGGGCGCGGCACGGGCTAGAGAAGAGATGGAGTGATGTGGTACAGGAGGACGTGGAGCTGAGTGGACTTGCCGATGACTGGTACCAGCGGTGTCAAGATTGGCCTCTGTGGAGGAGGCTCGTGAAGGACGCTACTGGGCAGTTGGAGGCAGTCGCCCTCCAACAACAACGGAGGGCGGAGGAGCGACGCTCACAACAACGAGCGGAGCGCCGGGTGGCTAAAGCACAGCAAGTTGGTACAGTAGGGGGCACAGGTGGTGCATCAGCCAGTCACCTCGGTCATCTCAGTCAGTCGACCCGTGGCACCTGCTGGGTCTGCCCAGTGACCTCCTGCCAGCGGGCGTTCGACACTTCACGTGGCCTCAAGGTGCACATGGCCTGGCACAAGCATCGTGGTGACGTCACCGCCACTTAGTGGCGAATGGCGGTTGTTGTTCTTGTCTGTGTGTGTGTCAGTGTGTGTCAGTGTGTGTGTCTGTGTGTGTCAGTGTGTGTCAGAGTGTGTCTGTGTCACAGACACACTGTGACACAGACATACAGTGTGTGTCTGTGTGTGTGTCTGTGTCTTTGTGTCTATATGTGTGTGTGTCTGTGTGTGTCAGTGAGGTGGGGAGCGGTAGTGTAGCGGTTAGCGCGCTGCACTATGAACCTGGCGACCCGGGTTCGATTCCCGCTCACGGCTAACACCAGTGACGATTATCTGAACCGGTCCTGGGCCTCCCCTAGGTCGACTCAGCCTTAAATGAGTACCTGGTGCGGTGTGTAAACATTGCCACTAGGGAGACAAAGGCGGTCGGGCGTGGTGCTGGCCACCCACCCCCTCGTGTACCGTTCCGGCCTTCATAGATGCTCGCTAACAGCACTTGCCCCTACAGTCTGTTCAGGCTATACGGGGGATCTTTGTCTTTGTCAGTGTGTGTCTGTGTCACAGACACACTCTGACACAGACATACAGTGTGTGTCTGTGTGTGTGTCTGTGTCTTTGTGTCTATATGTGTGTGTGTCTGTGTGTGTCTGTGAGTCGGCCTTCATAGGTGCTCACTAACAGCACTTGCCCCTACAGTCTGTTAAGGCTATATGGGGGATCTTTGTCTTTATCTTTGTATGTGAGTGTCTGTGCACTATACACTACAGCATACACTACACCACTACACTAACACAACGTTTGTATGCTTTACGCGATCTAAATTACCCCCCCCCCAAAAAAAAACTTGCATTGTGGACCAAGTTTAATTTCATGTATTAGGTATAGCCCTGTGAGCCATTCGGCTCTTGAATCGGGTGCAACCGCAACAAACAAAAAACTAAAACATGAACAAAAAATATCTTATAGTGAATATGTGACTAAGTGCAAACAGAAAATCCAAGAAAAGACAGCAAAATATTGCAGAAAAATCACCGTACACCAACGCTGTGTGCACAAATCCCAGTGGGATGCAAGTCAAACAACAACAACAACCACAAGACAACTTAGATTAAGGCCATCAGTCTAACTCTGTACTACAACAACACAAACATGGCTAAACCAATACACTTTTCGAAATCACCAAAATAAAGCCATGAAAGCAATGAAAAAGCAATCATAGGAACTGTGACGGAATTTTCACAATAAATGGCATAAACAACATGTACTACCAAAACCTTGCAGCCATAGCTGGCTGCATGAGTCACTCCACAACAGCAGGAGCATCAGTCGGAGTATTGTAATTTTTCAATGCCCCTTTAAGATCAGCACACTAAATCAAAACACAGGTCATACTTTGCAGCGATCATCCGGAGCGAAACATTTTATTTTAGGCCACTAAATTGCAGTGGCAGCTAGTGGTGTACAACTCCTCTAGAGCAGTTTTGAGTGAAGATCTCATAGGTAGTGACCAAAGGTGAGCCTAGTTAGGCGGTTTTTAACATCTTGACGCGTTTTGTTGCCGGAATGTTGCGTAGCGAGAGGTGCTGCTAATGCTACGCTGTGTGTGGTGGTGGTGGTGGTGGTGGGGCTCTTTGTGTCTGCGCGCTGCAGTCTCCGTACTTCGGCAGCATGTTCAGCGGCTCGTGGAAAGAGTCAAGCGCAGATGAGGTGACCCTGCAGATCCCGGACGCGGCCATCGATGTGGAAGGTTGGAGGCTCGCTGACTCGCTCGCTCGGCACGGAGACACTCATAGACTTACTCAGCACTGAACCACCCATTGGCTCAACACTGAGACCCATAGACTCAACACTAAGACACCCATAGACTCAACACTAAGACACCCATAGACTCAACACTAAGACACCCATAGACTCACTCAACACTGAGACACCCACAGACTCAACACTGAGACACCCATCGACTCAACGCTGAGACACCCATAGACTCAACACTGAGACACTCATAGACTCAACACTGAGACACCCATAGACTCAACGCTGAGACCCATAGACTCACTCAACACTGAGACACCCACAGGCTCAGCTCTTTGCCAGGTGCTACTCACAGCACTTGCCCCTGCAGCCCTGTTAAAGGCTACCCGGTGGACCTTTGTCTGTGTGCGCACAGCGCTCCAGACGGCGTTTGGGTCTCTGTACCGGGACGATGTCGTCATCCAGACGGAGCGAGCCGTGCCGCTGTTAGCTGTGGCCAGCCTACTGCAACTCGTGAGATACTCACAGATACACTCACAGACACATATACACATACAGATACACACAGACACATTTACACACAGATACACACAGATACACACACACACAGTGAGCCGTGCCGCTGTTAGCTGTGGCCAGTCTACTACAACTCGTGAGATACTCACAGATACACACAGATACATATACACACACACACAGATACACACACACACATACACACAGATACATATACACATAGATACACACAGATACATATACATACACATACACACAGATACACACACATACACACTCACACACACTCACACATACACAGATACACACAGATACACACACACAGATACACACATACACACACACAGATACACACATACACACACATACGCACACACTCACACACACACATACACACACACACAGATACACACACACAGTGAGCCGTGCCGCTGTTAGCCGTGGCCAGCCTACTGCAACTCGTGAGACATACAGATACACACAGATACACATACACACAGATACATACATAGATACACACAGATACACATACACACAGATACACATACACAGATACATACATACAGATACACATACATACACACAGATACACATACACAGATACATACATACAGATACACATACATACACACAGATACACATACACAGATACATACAGATACACATACATACACACAGATACACATACACAGATACATACATACAGATACACACAGATACATACACAGATACACACAGATACATATACACACACATACACACAGATGCACATACACAGATACACACACACAGATACACACACACACAGATACACATACACACAGATACACACAGATACACACAGATACATACACACACATACACACAGATACACACACACACATACACACAGATACACACACACAGATACACACAGATACACATATACACACACACTCACACATACACACACACATACACACAGATACACTCATACATACAGATACACACAGACAGATACACACAGATACACACACACACAGATACACACATACACACACACACAGATACACACAGATACACACATACACACATACACACACATACGCACACACTCACACACACAGATACACACAGATACACACACATACGCACACACTCACACACACAGATACACACACACACAGATACACAGATACACACAGATACACACACATACGCACACACTCACACACACAGATACACACACACACAGATACACACACACAGCGAGCCGTGCCGCTGTTAGCCGTGGCCAGTCTACTGCAACTCGTGAGATACTCACAGATACACACACAGATACACACAGATACACATACACACAGATACACAGATACATACACATACACACACAGATACATATACATACAGATACACACACTCGCACATACACACACAGATACATACACACACACACATACACACATACACAGATACACATACACTCACACATACACACACATATACACACACTCAGATACACACACACTCATACACACACATACACACAGATACACACACACACATACACACACAGATACATACACACACACTCATACACACAGATACACATAGATACACATAGATACACAGATACACACAGATACATATACATAAACAACAACAACAACAGCCATTCGCCACTAAGTGGCGGTGACGTCACCACGACGCTTGTGCCAGGCCAAGTGCACCTTGAGGCCACGTGAAGTGTCGAACGCCCGCTGGCAGGAGGAGGTCACGGGGCAGACCCAGCAGGTGCCACGAGTCGACTGACCGAGATGACCGAGATGACTGGCTGATGCAACATATACATATACACACACACAGTCCTGTGTCTGTATGTGTGTCTGTGTGTGTGTGTCTGTGTGTGTGTGTGTGTCTGTGTATGTGTGTGTCTGTGTGTGTGTGTCTGTGTGTGTGTGTCTGTGTGTGTGTGTGTCTGTGTGTGTGTGTGTGTCTGTGTGTGTGTGTCTGTGTGTGTCTGTGTGTGTGTGTCTGTGTGTGTGTGTCTGTGTGTGTGTGTCTGTGTGTGTGTCTGTGTGTGTGTGTGTGTGTCTGTGTGTGTATCTGTGACTGTGTGTATCTGTGTGTGTGTGTAGGAGGGTCTAATGCAGCGCTGTGTAGAGGCTATGCAGGACTGCCTCTCCAGCCGCTTGGTCTGCAGATTTCACCAAGCGGCACTCACCTACGGGCAGAGCGTACTCGCCAACTCGTAAGAGATGCACACGTACACACGTACACACACACGTACACACACACAGACACACACACACACACAGACACACACACATACAGACACACACACACATACACACACACAGACACACACAGACACACACACATACAGACACACACACACATACACACACAAATACACACACACAGATACACACACACACGTACACACACGTACATACACGTACATACACACACACACACAGACACACACACAGACACACACACAGACACACACACGTACACACACACACACGTACACACACACAGACACACACACACACACAGACACACACACAGACACACACACATACACGTACATACAGATATACACAGATACACACGTACACATACGTACATACAGATCCACACCCACACACACATGTACACACATACACGTACACATACACACGTACATACAGATACACACACATACGCACATACATACAGACACACGTACGTACAGATACACACACACACATGTGTACACACATATGCACATACATACACACACACACACAGACACACACACAGACACACACACAGACACACAGACACACAGACACACACACATACACACACACACACAGACTCACACACACAGACACACACACAGACACACACACAGACACACACACAGACACACACACAGACTCACACACACAGACTCACACACAGACACACACATACAGACACATACACGTACACACATACATACAGACACACATACAGACACACAGACACACACACACATACATGCACATACAAGTACATACGTGAGCTCACTGGTACTGTGTGTACTGTGTGGTTACTGTGTGGTGTACTGTGTGGTGTACTGTGTGGTGTACTGTGTGGTGTACTGTGTGTGTACTGTGTGGTGTACTGTGTGGTGTACTGTGTGTGTACTGTGTGTTACTGTGTGTGCAGGTGTCTGTCTTGGCTGCACCACAACTTGATGACACAGCCCAGCGCAGAGCTACTCAAGGAGATCAGGTACCCTGGGTGCACCTAGCCTGGCACAGCCGAGTGTTCCTAGCCTGGTACAGCAGCAGCAGTCAACCCATGGCATCTGCTGGGTCTGTCCTGTGACCTCCTGCACCTAGCCTGGCACAGCTGAGTGCACCTAGCCTGGCACAGCAGCAGTACAACCCATGGTACCTGCAGAGTCTGTCACGTGACCTCCTCCTCATGCACCTAGCCTGGCACAGCAGCAGTACAACCCATGGCACCTGCAGGGTCTGTCACGTGACCTGCCATCAGAGATCATGCAATATTTCACATGCTGTTCTTAGTGTAATGTCTCTCTCTGTCTGTCTCTCTGTCTGTGTGTCTGTGTCTCTGTATGTGCATCTCTCTGTGTCTCTCTGTCTGTCTGTCTGTGTGTCTGTGTCTCTGTGTCTCTGTATGTGCATCTCTCTGTGTCTCTCTGTCTGTCTGTCTGTGTGTCTGTGTCTCTCTGTCTCTGTATGTGCATCTCTCTGTGTCTCTCTGTCTGTCTGTGTGTCTGTGTCTCTCTGTCTCTGTATGTGCATCTCTCTGTGTCTCTCTGTCTGTCTCTCTGTCTGTGTGTCTGTGTCTCTGTATGTGCATCTCTCTGTGTCTCTCTGTCTGTCTGTCTGTGTGTCTGTGTCTCTGTGTCTCTGTATGTGCATCTCTCTGTGTCTCTCTGTCTGTCTGTCTGTGTGTCTGTGTCTCTCTGTCTCTGTATGTGCATCTCTCTGTGTCTCTCTGTCTGTGTGTCTGTGTCTCTCTGTCTCTGTATGTGCATCTCTCTGTGTCTCTCTGTCTGTCTCTCTGTCTGTGTGTCTGTGTCTCTGTATGTGCATCTCTCTGTGTCTCTCTGTCTGTCTGTCTGTGTGTCTGTGTCTCTCTGTCTCTGTATGTGCATCTCTCTGTGTCTCTCTGTCTGTCTGTCTGTGTGTCTGTGTCTCTCTGTCTCTGTATGTGCATCTCTCTGTGTCTCTCTGTCTGTCTGTCTGTGTGTCTGTGTCTCTCTGTCTCTGTATGTGCATCTCTCTGTGTCTCTCTGTCTGTCTGTCTGTGTGTCTGTGTGTCTGTGTCTCTGTATGTGCATCTCTCTGTGTCTCTCTGTCTGTCTGTCTGTGTGTCTGTGTCTCTCTGTCTCTGTATGTGCATCTCTCTGTGTCTCTCTGTCTGTCTGTCTGTGTGTCTGTGTCTCTCTGTCTCTGTATGTGCATCTCTCTGTGTCTCTCTGTCTGTCTGTCTGTGTGTCTGTGTCTCTCTGTCTCTGTATGTGCATCTCTCTGTGTCTCTCTGTCTGTCTGTCTGTGTGTCTGTGTCTCTCTGTCTCTGTATGTGCATCTCTCTGTGTCTCTCTGTCTGTCTGTCTGTGTGTCTGTGTCTCTCTGTCTCTGTATGTGCATCTCTCTGTGTCTCTCTGTCTGTCTGTCTGTGTGTCTGTGTCTCTCTGTCTCTGTATGTGCATCTCTCTGTGTCTCTCTGTCTGTCTGTCTGTGTGTCTGTGTCTCTGTATGTGCATCTCTCTGTGTCTCTCTGTCTGTCTGTCTGTGTGTCTGTGTCTCTGTATGTGCATCTCTCTGTGTCTCTCTGTCTGTCTGTCTGTGTCTGTGTCTGTGTCTCTGTATGTGCATCTCTCTGTGTCTCTCTGTCTGTCTGTCTGTGTGTCTGTGTCTCTCTGTCTCTGTATGTGCATCTCTCTGTGTCTCTCTGTCTGTCTGTCTGTGTGTCTGTGTCTCTCTGTCTCTGTATGTGCATCTCTCTGTGTCTCTCTGTCTGTCTGTCTGTGTGTCTGTGTCTCTCTGTCTCTGTATGTGCATCTCTCTGTGTCTCTCTGTCTGTCTGTCTGTGTGTCTGTGTCTGTGTCTCTGTATGTGCATCTCTCTGTGTCTCTCTGTCTGTCTGTCTGTGTGTCTGTGTCTCTGTATGTGCATCTCTCTGTGTCTCTCTGTCTGTCTGTCTGTGTCTGTGTCTGTGTCTCTGTATGTGCATCTCTCTGTGTCTCTCTGTCTGTCTGTCTGTGTGTCTGTATCTGTCTCTTGTCTCTCTCTGTCTGTCTGTCTCTCTGTGTCTCTGTGTCTGTATCTTGTCTCTGTTTCTCTGTCTCTCTGTGTCTGTATCTGTCTCTTGTCTCTCTCTGTCTGTCTGTCTGTCTTTCTGTGTCTCTGTATCTTGTCTGTCTCTGCCTCTCTGTGTCTGTGTCTGTCTCTTGTCTCTGTTTCTCTCTGTCTCTCTGTGTCTGTATCTGTATCTTGTCTCTCTCTGTCTCTGTCTCTCTCTGTCTGTATCTGTCTCTTGTCTCTCTCTGTCTGTCTGTCTGTCTCTCTGTGTCTCTGTCTGTCTGTCTTTCTCTGTCTGTATCTGTATCTTGTCTCTCTCTGTCTCTGTCTCTCTCTGTCTGTATCTGTATCTTGTCTCTGTTTCTCTCTGTCTCTCTGTGTCTGTATCTGTATCTGTATCTTGTCTCTCTCTGTCTCTCTGTGTCTGTGTATCTGTCTCTTGTCTCTCTGTATCTCTGTGTTTCCATTTCCCTCTCTGTATATGTGTGTGTGTGTGTCTCTCTCTGTGTGTCTTTGTCTCTGTGTCTCTGTGTTTCTCTGTATGTGCATCTCTCTGTCTTTCTCTCTGCAATGTGTATCTCTCTGTGTCTCTGTCTCTCTCTGTCTCTCTGTCTCTCTGTGTCTCTGTCTCTCTCTGTGTCTCTGTCTCTCTCTGTAAGGTGTATCTCTCTGTCTCTCTGTGTCTCTGTCTCTCTCTCTGTGTGTCTTTGTCTCTGTGTCTCTGTCTCTCTCTCTGTGTCTCTGTCTCTCTCTGTAATGTGTATCTCTCTCTCTGTTTCTATCTGTGTGTGTGTCTCTGTTTTCTCTCTGTCTCTCTCTGTCTGCATTTCCCTCTCTGTATATATGTGTGTGTGTGTGTCTCTCTCTCTCTGTGTGTCTTTGTCTATGTGTCTCTGTGTCTTTCTGTCTCTATGTCTCTGTATGTGCATCTCTCTGTCTCTCTGTGTCTCTGTCTCTCTCTGTCTCTCTGTGTGATGTGTATCTCTCTGTCCGTGTCTCTCTGTCTGTCTCTGTCTCTCTCTGTCTCTCTGTCCGTGTCTCTCTGTCTGTCTCTCTCTCTGTCTATCTGTCCGTGTCTCTCTGTGTCTGTCTCTCTGTCTATCTGTCCGTGTCTCTCTGTCTGTCTCTCTGTCTCTCTCTGTCCGTGTCTCTCTGTGTCTCTCTCTGTCTCTCTATGTCTCTGTCTCTCTGTGTGATGTGTATCTCTCTGTCCGTGTCTCTCTCCTTCTGTCTCTCTGTCTCCTCTGTATCTCTCTCCTGCTCTCTGTCTCTCTGTCCCGTGTCTCTGTCTGTG
>WFAB01003880.1:0-11659 GCA_018977245.1 Lethenteron camtschaticum
CAGCAGAGTACAGCCACCAACACTCAATGCCTGGAGGGTGGCCATGTCCCCGTGGGAAGGTCGGGGTCTTCTAATAGAGGGAGGAGCTGTGGAGGGGGCGGGGCTTCTATTGTAGCCCCGCCTCCCCAGCACAGGTGTCAATTTTCTCTCCACCCGCACACCTGTACACCCACTGGCACGCCTGGACACTGACACACACACCTGCACACGTCTCTATCTGCGCACCTACACGCCTGTATACCTACACCAATACACCTACACGCATCTTGCATCTACACAGCCTCTGCACTTTCACAGACCTCTGCACTTACCTGCACTCCTACATATCTACACCACTGTAGACTTCTATACCTACACACCTATACATCGAAATAACTGCACACCTGCACACACATATATATGCACACCTGAACATTTGTGCATGCACGTCCAGCCCTGCACGCAGTTCTCCTGCACACCTGCGTCTCCACCGACACGTGGTGAGTGTGAGGCTACACGTGGTGAGGTTCTTCAGGCAGGTGAGGCTGCGTTGGTTGGGTCACGTAGCCCGCATGCCCAGCTACCGCATGCCCAAACAACATGTTGAGCCGGATAGAGGGGGCTAAACGGGAACGACACGGACTGGAGAAGAGATGGAGTGGTGTGGTACAGGAGGATGTGGAGCTGAGTAGACTTGCCAAAAGACTGGTACCAGTGGTGTCAAGATCGGCCTCCAACAACAGCGGAGTGCGGAAGAGCGACGCTCACAACAATGAGCGGAGCGCCGGGCAGATAAAATACAGCACGTTAGCACAATAGGGGGCATAGGTGGTGCATCTCCTAGTCATCTCAGTCAACCCATGGCACCTGGGTCTGTTCCGTGACCTCCTGCCAGCGAGCGTTCGACTCTTCACATGGCCTTAAAGTGCACCTAGCCTGGCACAAGCGCCATGGTGACGTCATCGCCACTTGGTAGTGAATGGCGGTTGTTGTTGATGGTGAGGCTACACGTGGTGAAGCTACAAGTGGTGAGTGGCTGGTGAGGCAACACTTGGTGATGCTACACGCGAGTGAGAGAGACGTCACACTCACCTGCGACGGGTGGTTGAGGCGACAGTAAGGGGCTCGTAAGGCAGGGTAAGTGAGAGGTGAGTGACAGACAGGTAATAGGCAGGCAATGGTAAATGATAGCCAGGTGAGTGACGGGTGAGGATGAGTGACAGGTGGGAGTGAGAGACAGACGTGTCACAGGTGGGTGATAGACTGGTGACGATAAGTGGTGGTGTTCTCGATCATGTTTGGATGATTATGATTTATATGATCTTTTATGTTCTGTGGATTAGGTGATGATGAGGTAATGATGCTAAGATGATTGTTTTACATTACGATGTTTTAGGTGATGCAATCATCACGATGTGATGTTAAGACGATTGTTTTCGGGAGTGTTTGTTTGAAATGATGAGGTGTCATGTTGTTACTGATGATATTAGATGATGTCGAGAAGATTGATGGTTTGATGATGACGATGCATTAATGACCCCTGCAGGCTCAGGGAAATGTTGTGGGGGCCCTTCTTCTCACCGCCCTCATCGGGGCCTCACTCGGGCCTTCACTCGGCACCCCTCAGCCTGGGGACACCGTGGCTGAGACCCCTCAGCCCCGAGATCCCCTCGCTGAGAGTCCTGAGCCCAGGGACCTCTCAGGGGATACCCTGCCCAGGCTGAGGAGAGTTGCCGTCCCCAGGACCTCTAGGGCCCCCTCTGGGGGGTCCTTCAGGGCAGTGAAAGGAGACGCATGCCGCTGGGCCACGAAGGGTTCCCCGAAGTCGCGGATATCCCTGTCCGTGACGTGCGATGCCCCGGTGGCGGTGGGGTTGAGTGCGAGTACCGGGGAAAGCCCGCGGCCTGCAAAGCCTTCACCAAGCGAGAGGCCAAGTACTGGACCCAGGTCCTGAAGGTCCTGAAGAGCAAGAAGGAGCCGTGTGGAGGTCACGCCACCATCAAGCCGCACGTGTGCAGGAACGGGCCCAGGGAGGCCTTCCTCACCAAAGACAGGTGACACGGGGAGACGATACGGGGAGACATCAGGGACATGGAGACAAGAGACACCTGGGAAAGAAGGGACATGAGACACGGGGATACGGGAGACAACAGGGAGAGAGAGACAAGGGGCGACAGGGAACTGGAGGAAGAAAGGGACAGGAGACAGAAGTGACGAATTCTACAATCATAGAGCAGGTTTCCATCCTACCACGGTCCCTCCTGGGGTCGCACTGACCCATGGCTCAATCCCAATCGCAGCTCCTCCAGCTGTCAGCTGATGAGACGTGGGCAGACATCGCAAATTCAGTTACGGACAGTCCTCAACGTATGAACACACTTTCTGTTAGTTCCTGAGATCCGTTGGTAAGTCGAACGAACAGTTCGTAAGTCCAAAGACAACAATGCATTATATTTAAATGCTCATACGGTCAGTGTTATGAAATGTGTACGGTTAAAAAAAAGGAAAGCTTTGTTAAACTCTGAAATAAGAAAAAAAATATGGTACATTTGCATGAAACACTTATAAAAATACTGTATAGTAAATAGGAAAAATATCCGTTTTATTTTCACTTACCATGAGTCCTGATGCTGGCTTGTCGGACGGGGCACAATGAGTGACCACACGCACTACTGGGCACGCGCTCTCGCACACACACACAAAGACACATAAAAAGACAAAGATCCCACGTATAGCCTGAACAGACTGTTGGGGCAAGTGCTGCCAGCGAGCACCTATGAAGGCCAGCGACTTTCACACACCGCACCAGGTACTCGTTTGAGGCTGAGTCGACCTAGGGAAGGCCGAGGACCGGTTTAGATAATCGTTACTGGTGTTGGCCATGAGTGGAAAGCGAACTTGGGTCGCTGGGTTCGTCGCGCAGCGCGCTAACACTACACCACCACTCTCCACACACACACACGGGGTACGCGCGCACACACGCGCGCACATACTCACTTTCACACACACTCACTTTCACACACACATACACATGTGCGCACAAACGCACAATCACAAGAGCGAGGGTGACTCATTACATTTCGCGGAGGATTGCCCCTCTGAACAAAATAGTTCCTTGGTTCAGTTTGCAAGTGCGAGTTCACGTTTTAAATTTCGATTTAAAACTTTCGTGACTGCAGGGATTCATCTTCTTTGTTCTTTCGGTAAAGTCACGTAGAAGGGAAGTAATAAAATAATAAAAATAAAACATAATAAAATAATTCTCACGACGTTTCGGCCACAACGCAAGCAGCCGTCCTCAGGTGAAAACCAGGTCTGTCGAGGCGACAGCGTCTGAATGAAACAGCACACGAGCTTGGAGCATATATATAAGCTGGGCGCCTTGACAAAGGAATTTGCATATCAAGAGGAATTTAGCATATTTATGGGAAATGCAGGAATGTGATTAGTACTACATATGCATGTGCATTATGCAGGATTAACAGCATCAAAGGGAGAGGATATGGGAAATGCAAGTATGTGAATAGTACTATTTCAGCATCAAAGGGAGGGGGTAGGGGTAGCATTAATAAAGGGAAGGAGTGTTAATAATATGTAGCTGCAGTAACTAAAACCAACACGTAGACAACTAAAGTATAAACTACATAGTATCATCAGTATACTTACTATACTCTACAATAAGCTGAGTTACTAACAGTAAGTAATACATTACAATTCTACGTCGTAAAAATTATATAATATGCTTCCATCTAAACTTTATTCTCTTACATCACACGAGTCTACACCGTACTATATACTACCATAGAGAAACCCAACGTTAAATTACATACTGTATTGCTATAAACCACCATCTGGCCACATGGCCGGCCTGCTCTAGACCAATTTCTCGACCACATCAATTCCATACACCCAGCCATCAGATTCACCATGGAAGTCGAAAAAGATGGCAAGCTACCCTTTTTGGATGTCCTAATTAAAAGGAGACCTGATGGTTCAATGAGCCACTCTGTCTACAGGAAAGCCACCCATACGGATGCTTACCTAAAACCGGATTCCCACCACCATCCATCCATCCCAGAAGAATTCCCTCATCAAGACTCTATACCATAGAGCCCAATGCATTTCCGACCAGGAACACATTGCCAGTGAACTCAAACGCCAAGCTCTTAAGGCTAATGGTTACTCCGACTATACAATCCGCAAGGTCATCACTCCAACCATCAAGAAGGATCCTGTTGAGGAGCCTTTCAAGACCATCACCTTACCCTACATTGCTGGGGTAACAAAAAAGATCTCCAAAATCCTGATTAAACACAAGATCCAGGTCCGATTCAACACAGTACATAAAATCCGTGATCTGGTCCCGTCTGTAAAAAATGTGGTTCCAGACATACAGTACCCTGGCGTCTACAAACAAAGTTGCCTCTGTGGTAGCAGTTATATTGGAGAAACCAAACGACATGTCTCGGACCGCATCCGTGAACATAAAGCAGACCTGAAACACGGTAGGACAAACACCTCAGCCGTGGCAGATCACTGTTACAATTCAGTGGGCTCACATGACATTGACTTCTCCAAGACAGAGGTTCTCTGCAAGCCATCTGGCTATCATGAGAGATTCGTTCATGAGGCGATCCACATATACAAACACAGAGAAAATTTCAACCGAGAAGATGGATTCTGGCTTAGCAATCATTGGAAGGACGTAATAAACCATTTCGGATCTTAACTGATTGTGTTCACGTTTACGGTGACTTTCAGACCGCGTTCCACTCACTGGCATTGTATTCTCCGCAGGGAATGGATTCTTTGTTCCGCTGCAAGTTTCCTCCCACTACTCACCCATTGACACGACGGTCAATGGTACAGTGTATAATAACAAATAGTATAACATTTATATGCTTAATACAATGTACAAAGTAATATATAGTATCGTAATTGTATAGTAAATATATAGCAGTGTGATACACATTAGGGTGGGTAGAATAATACATAGTGTTATATTAAAATGTATAAGTGGTTTATAGCAATACAGTATATAATTTAACTTTGGGTTTGTCTATGGTAGTATATAGTACGGTGTAGACTCGTGTGATGTAAGAGAATAAAGTTTAGATGGAAGCATATTATATAATTTTTACGACGTAAAATTGTAATGTATTACTTACTGTTAGTAACTCAGCTTATTGTAGAGTATAGTAAAGTATACTGATGATACTATGTAGTTTATACTTTAGTTGTTTACGTGTTGGTTTTAGTTACTGCAGCTACATATTATTAACACTCCTTCCCTTTATTAATGCTACCCCTACCCCTCCCTTTGATGCTGAATTAGTACTATTCACATACCTGCAATTCCCATATCCTCTCCCTTTGATGCTGTTAATCCTGCATAATGCACATGCATATGTAGTACTAATCACATTCCTGCATTTTCCATGAATATGCTAAATTTATCTTGATATGCAAATTCCTTTGTCAAGGCGCCCAGCTTATATATATGCTCCAAGCTCGTGTGCTGTTTCATTCAGACGCTGTCGCCTCGACAGACCTGGTTTTCACCTGAGGATGGCTGCTTGCGTTGTGGCCGAAACGTCGTGAGAATTATTTTATTATGTTGTATTTTTATTATTTTATTACTTCCCTTCTACGTGACTTCACGTTTTAAGTCGATAGCTGGTTCGTAAGTGCGAGTTTTCGTAAATCAGGTGTTCGTAAGTTGATGACTGTCTGTATAATATACTGTAAAAGGGTTGAGGTGAGCATTAGAAGTTATAGTTTGGATTAGATATTAGGGGTTTGTGATTAGAGGTTTGCGTTAACTGTTATGAATCAAGGATAACGTTGAGGGTTAGGGATTAGAGGGTAGAGCTGACTAGTTAGAATACTGGTTTAGGGGTGAGTGGTATGCACAGTGTCCATGGTGTGTATGGTGTGTGCGGTATGGTGTGTGCCGTTTGTGTGGTGTGTGCCGTTTGTGTGGTGTGTGTGGGGTGTGCGGACAGGACCAAGGTAACGAAGCCTCCTTCAAAAAATCCAAATCAAAGCTGACTCCACCGAAGAAAACTCCAAAAGCTGAAAAGACGAAAAGTAAAGCGGTGAGGCGTGCGATGCCCTCCCGTGTGTGTGTGCGTGTCCACGTGTCTGTCCACGGAGGTTTTTTTTTTACCACGTAGTATTATCTCTGTCCGTCTGCCACAGCAGATTAATTCAACAGGGCCTATATATCTGCTTTATTGACCTGACCAAGGTCTATGATACCATCTGCAGACCAGGGCTCTGGGTTGTTCTTCGTGCTCCCCGGACTCTTTCTCTGCTCACAACCATTAAGGGCTTTTGTGATGGTGCACAAGCCCTGGGTAAGGCTACGTGCCCGGAAGTCAGAGCCATCCCCTGTTTACAGGGTGCGATAAGAATGTTCTCTGGCGGCTACATTATTTAACATTTTACTGGTAGGAACCTCCTGGTTACACCAGCCCACAGGGGATTATTGTGTCCGTCCGTGCATCCAAAAATGAGAGGGGTGGGGCTGAGTGGAGAGGGGAGGATGGGGAGGGGCTGGGTGGGGAGGGGTTGGGTGGGGAGGGGCAGGGTGGGGAGGGTGGGGCTGGGTGGGGGGTGGGAGAGGTGGGGCTGGGTGGGGAGGGGCTGGTCACCCCGTGGTGCCCTTATAAAACTCAACGTTTAACCTACTCACGCCGGCTTGTGCCCGCCCTCACAGTCGCCCATATTTGCGGAATACACCACGCCGCCGTTGACCCTGGCCATTGACCGAGCAACTCAACGTTCCTACAAGCTCCCTCCGCAGGAATGTGTTCTTTGACCACGTAGTTCGAGAATCTTTCCATGGCTCCACCAGAAGTATTTTACAACTGGTATAGATACAATAGGAGGCTGATCGATGCCCAGGTGTGGTCAAGTGATGGCTCCGTATTGCTCTGGCGCAACTCTTTAACCTGGTGTATGTCGCTAGATGGGCCTTACCAACAACCTCACCAAAAAAGCACCTACCTGGGTATGTTGTCACCAAACACTCCTCCCCCTCAACTCCTAGTGAGTCATGGGGCAGTGTCTCACTTAAAATGAGTCTAGCGGCATGACCTTTCTATCAGCTGCGTTCACGCTGTGTGGAAGCTGCCTGGCCTGTCGTTCCACACGAAGTGTGAGCGTTTGTGTATATGTGCGTGTATGCGTGTTGGCATAGAGGGGGCACAGGTGGTGCATCTGCCAGTTATCTCAGTCAACCCATTGCACCTGGGTCTGTCCCGTGACCCCTTCCCAGCGAGCGTGCGACATTTCACGGGGCCTTAAAGTGCACATAGCCTGGTACAGGCGCCGTGGTGACGTCACCGCCACTTAATAGCGATTGTTGTGTGTACGTGTGTATACGTGTGTGTATGTATGCGCATGTGTGTTTATATGCTCGTGCGTGCGCATTAGGAGCAGTAGCGCAGTGATTAACCCAGTCACCCGAGTTCGATGTTCGCTCACGGCGAACATCAGTGACAAATGTCTTTCCCTGAACAAGGCCTCCGCAAGGTAGACTCAACCTTAAACTCGTACAGGTATCCCTCGATTTAGAAACATTTGGTTTACGAAATTTCACGTTTACCCAATTTACAATTAATGGCCACTTCCCGATGAACGAAGTCGAATTTCCACGTGAACTAAATTTCACTACGGCCACGCGCCACGAGATCATCAAACGAGAAGCCACCTGGGAGGCTGCAGTAGCGCCTTTACATCGCCCTGCCACTCACTCCAACATGCAGATCTTTTAGTGAGTTCCCTGAAAGTGAATTCATTGTTTTAAATAAATTACTAAATCGTTTTAATGTTCTTTATTATAATTTTTGTATTGTGAAAAGTTATATCGTTGTTTTATATTGTTAGGTTAAGAGTAGAGTTCGAATAACTGCCCGAAACACAACCCGAATTTTCCATCATCGTCATCACATTCCATGGCCAGATAGCCGGCCGTCGTTGTCTACTACACATTTCGTAATTTGTTTCCACTTTCCTCGATCTTGTGCCAATATGCCGCATCTTTCTGGCACCATTCTCTCATGATGTGGTCGTCAAGCCATTTTCTGTTAGGTCTTTCTCTCGATTCTTTGGTTATTTTGGTAAAGTCACGTAGATCGAAAAAAGAAAGTGAATACAAATATCACGACGTTTCGATCGCAACGCAAGCGGTCGTCATCAGCAAAAGGGGTTAGCCTCTAAAGGCAAACTGTTAATGAAGGTTTGGAGATGGGCGTAGCCCAAGTGTATCAGCAGCACCAGCAGCATGGGCGGGGCACCAATGCCAATGCAGCGGCAATGCCAATGCAGCAGCAATGCCAATGCAGCAGCAATGCCAATGCAGCATAGGTCTGCCAGGAAATCACTGCACCCCGCTCCACACACCACACTGCTGACGGTGGAGGTTGATTGACAAGAAAACACGAGTCAAGTCATGACCCAAAGTGGTTGATGACATCTTTCCAATGATTGCTGAGTCTGTAAACTTCCTCTCGGTTGAAAGTGTGTCTGTGTCTGTATATTTGGATGGCTACATTAACTAATCTTTATTGATAGCCATTTTTCCGAAGAACACACTTTGAATTGCCCTATTGTTGTCCATACAACATATGTGTCCAAATAGTGCCGGGCCCTCATCACTGCCTGCATCATCAGGTTGCCTTCTTCTATGTGCAACACTTTTCTTCTATGTTGGTCACTCTTTGGGTCAATTATTTTCCGTATGATGTTAATTGGCAAAACCATTCCGATTCACGAAACTTTCGTTTCACGCATGGTTTTATTTGAAGAGCGCATCCCTTTCGTAAGCCGAGGGACACCTGTACATTGGTGTGGGGTGCAAGCATCAGCACTGGGGAGACAAAGGTGTCTGAGAATGACGCTCACCACACCACGCCGACACAGGCGGTCCACACCAGCAGCAGCACTTGTCCGAGCAGCCAGTGGAGGCTACACGGAAACCCTTTGTCTGTGTCTGTGTTCAGCCCAGCGAGCAGTACTGCAGCGAGACATGGAACGCGTTCTGCTCCTTCTTCGTGAACCTCTACCACGGATGAGGCGGGGCAGGGGCGGGGAGGAGCTCCTCTTGCCGGGTCTGCCTGGGATGCTCATGCTTGACCACTTACGTGTGCGAGTGTGTGTTACATGTGTGTGTTACGTGTGTGTGTTACATGTGTGTTACGTGTGTGTATTACGTGAGTGTGTATTACGTGTGTATGTTACGTGTGTGTTACGTGAGTGTGTGTTACGTGTATGGGTGTAACGTGTGTGTCTTTGTTACGTGAGTTGTATGTGTGTGTTACGTGTGTTATATGTGTGTTACGTGTGTTACATGTGTGTTACGTGTGTGTGTTACATGTGTGTTACGGGTGTGTTACGTGTGTTACGTGTGTGTGTGTTACATGTGTGTTACGTGTGTGTATTACGTGAGTGTGTGTTACGTGTGTATGTTACGTGTGTGTTACGGGAGTGTGTGTTACGTGTATGGGTGTAACGTGTGTGTCTTTGTTACGTGAGTTGTATGTGTGTGTTACGTGTGTTACATGTGTGTTACGTGTGTTACATGTGTGTTACGTGTGTGTGTTACATGTGTGTTACGGGTGTGTTACGTGTGTTACGTGTGTGTGTGTTACATGTGTGTTACGGGTGTGTGTTACGTGTGTTACATGTGTGTTACATGTGTGTTACGGGTGTGTTACACGTGTGGCATGTGTTACTTGTGTGTGTTTCGTGTGTTACATGTGTGTTACGGGTGTGTGTTACATGTGTGGCATGTGTGTGTTACGTGCGTGTGTGGCGGGAGTTAAGGATTTCGTGTGAGCATGGAATAAAGCTTATTGCTGTTTCACGCAGTGCCTCCCCGACTGAATGATTCATGGCAAAGAATCAGCTCCAGCTGCCCCCGTATCCCCCCCCTTCTCACTCCCCCCCCCCCGTCTCACTCCCCCCCGTCTCACTCCCCCCCCCCCGTCTCACTCCCCCCCCGTCTCACTCCTCACTCCCCCCGTCTCACTCCCCCCTCCCGTCTCACTCCCCCCCCGTCTCACTCCTCCCCCCCGTCTCACTTCCCCCCCCGCCGTCTCACTCCCCCCCCCGTCTCACTCCCCCCCCCCCGTCTCACTCCCCCCCTACTCCCCCGTCTCACTCCCCCCCGTCTCACTCCCCCCCCCCGTCTCACTCCCCCCCCCCGTCTCACTCCCCCCCCGTCTCACTCCCCCCCCCCGTCTCACTCCCCCCCCCCCGTCTCACTCCCCCCCCGTCCTCACTCCCACCCCCGTCTCACTCCCCCCCTCGTCTCATTCCTCCCCCGTCTCACTCCTCCCCCCCCGTCTCACTCCCCCCCCCCCCGTCTCACTCCCCACCCCGTCTCACTCCCCCCCTCGTCTCACTCCTCCCCCGTCTCACTCCCCCCCCCCCGTCTCACTCCCCCCCCCCGTCTCACTCCCCCCCCCCGTCTCACTCCCCCCCCCCCCGTCGCACTCCCCCCCCCCGTCTCACTCCCCCCCCCCCCCCGTCTCACCCCCCCCCCCCCCCCGTCTCACTCCCCCCCCCCGTCTCACTCCCCCCCCCGTCTCACTCCCCCCCCCCCGTCTCACTCCCCCCCGTCTCACTCCCCCCGTCTCACTCCCCCCCCCCGTCTCACTCCCCGCCCCCGCGTCTCACTCCCCCCCCCCCGTCTCACTCCCCCCCGTCTCACTCCCCCCCTTCCCCCCCCCCCCCCCGCCGTCCTCACTCCCCCCCGTCTCACTCCCCCCCCGCCACTCCGTCTCACCCCCCCCCCGTTTCACTCCCCCCGTCTCACTCCCCCCCCCGTCTTCACTCCCCCCCCGTCTCACTCCCCTCCCCCCCGTCTCACTCCCCCCCCCCTCCCCCCCCCCGTCTCACTCCCCCCCCCGTCTCACTCCCCCCCCTCCCGTCTCACTCCCCCCTCCCGTCTCACTCCCCCCCCCCGTCTCACTCCCCCCCCCGTCTCACTCCCCCCCCTCACCCCCCCGTCTCACTCCCCCCCCGTCTCACTCCCCCCTCCGTCTCACCCCCCCCCCCCGTCTCACTCCCCCCGTCCTCCACTCCCCCCCGTCTCACTCCCCCCCCCCCCCCCCGTCTCACTCCCCCCCGTCTCACTCCCCCCCGCCCTCCCGTCTCACTCCCCCCCCGTCTCACTCCCCCCCCGTCTCACTCCCCCCCCCCCGTCTCACCCGTCCCCCCCCCCCGTCTCACTCCCCCCCCGTCTCACTCCGCCACCCCCCGTCTCACTCCCCCCTCCCGTCTCACTCCCCCCCGTCTCACTCCCCCCCCCGTCTCTCACTCCCCCCCGTTTCACTCCCCTCCCCGTCTCACTCTCCCCCCCGTCTCACTCCCCCCCGTCTCACTCCCCCCCCGTCTCACTCCCCCCCGTCTCACTCCCCCCGTCTCACTCCCCCCTCCGTCTCACTCCTTCCCCGTCTCACTCCCCCCGTCTCACTCCCCCCCGTCTCACTCCCCCCCCGTCTCACTCCCCCCGTCTCACTCCCCCCCCGTCTCACTCCCCCCTCCCGTCTCACTCCCCCCCCCCCCGTCTCACTCCCCCCCGTCTCACTCCCCCCCCATCTCACTCCCCCCCGTCTCACTCCCCCCCCGTCTCATTCCCCCCGTCTCACTCCCCCCCCCGCTACTCCCC
>WFAB01003881.1:0-5000 GCA_018977245.1 Lethenteron camtschaticum
GAGACACGGAGAGAGACACGGGGAGAGAGACACGGGAGAGAGACACGGGGAGAGAGACACGGGGAGTGAGACACGGTGAGAGACACGGGGAGAGAGACACGGGGAGAGAGACACGGGGAGAGAGAGACACGGGGAGAGAGACACGGGAAGAGAGACACGGGGAGAGAGACACGGGGAGAGAGACACGGGGAGAGAGACACGGGGAGAGAGACACGGGGAGAGAGACACGGGGAGAGAGACACGGGGGGAGAGACACGGGAAGAGACACGGGGAGAGAGAGACACGGGGAGAGAGACACGGGGAGAGAGACACGGGGAGAGAGAGACACGGGGAGAGACACGGGGAGAGAGACACGGGGAGAGAGACACGGGAGAGAGACACGGGGAGAGAGAGACACGGGGAGAGAGAGACAGGGGGAGAGAGAGCGGGGAGAGAGACAGGGAGAGAGAGCACGGGGAGAGAGAGACACGGGGGAGAGAGAGACACGGGGAGAGAGAGACACGGGGAGAGAGAGACACGGGGAGAGAGACACGGGGGAGAGAGACACGGGGAGAGAGACACGGGGAGAGAGACACGGGGAGAGAGAGACACGGGGGAGAGAGACAGGGGGGCCGGGGAGAGAGTTTCTGTGGGTGTCTATGGTGTCTGTGGGTCTCTGTGGGTGTCTATGGGTGTCTATGGGTGTCCGTGGGTCTCTGTGGGTCTCCTGTGGGTCTCTGTGGGTGTCTATGGTGTCTATGGGTGTCCGTGGGTCTCTGTGGGTCTCTGTGGGTCTCTGTGGGTGTCTATGGGTGTCTATGGGTGTCTGTGAGTCTCTATGTGTCTCTATGAGTCTCTATGGGTCTCTATGAGTCTCTGTGGGTCTCTGTGGGTCTCTGTGGGTCTATATAAGTCTCTATGGGTCTCTATGGGTTTCTATGTGGGTCTCTGTGTGAGTCTCTCACACTGCTGAGTGAGTGAGTCTGTGTGAGTCTCTTTGAGTCTCTATGAGTCACTCACACTGCTGAGTGAGTGTGTGAGTGAGTGAGTCTCACTCACACTGCTGAGTGAGTGTGTGAGTGAGTGTGTGTCTCTGTGTGTCTCTGTGTGTCTCTGTGTGTCTCTCTGTGTGTCCCTGTGTGTCCCTGTGTGTGTCTCACACTGCTGTGTGAGAGTGCCGAGTCTGTGGTGCACACTCTCCGCCTGCTCCCCCATGTCTCTGTGTGTCTCTGTGTGTCTCTGTGTGTCTCTGTGTGTCTCTGTGTGTCTCTGTGTGTCTCTGTGTGTCTCTGTGTGTCTCTGTGTGTCTCTGTGTGTGAGTCTCTCACACTGCGAGTGAGAGTGCTGAGTCTGCCGTGCACACTCTCCGCCTGCTCCCCATGTCTCTGTGTGTCTCTGTGTGTCTCTGTGTGTCTCTGTGTGTGTCTCTGTGTGTGTCTCTGTGTGTCTCTGTGTGTCTCTGTGTGTCTCTGTGTGTCTCTGTGTCTCTGTGTCTCTGTGTGTCTGTGTGTCTCTGTGTGTCTCTGTGTGTCTCTGTGTGTGAGTCACTCACACTGCTGAGTGAGAGTGCTGAGTCTACTGTGCACACTCTCCGCCTGCTCCCCCATGTCTCTGTGTGTGTCTCTGTGTGTGTCTCTGTGTGTGTCTCTGTGTGTCTCTGTGTGTGTCTCTGTGTGTGTCTCTGTGTGTCTCTGTGTGTCTCTGTGTGTCTCTGTGTGTCTCTGTGTGTGAGTCTCTCACACTGGCTGAGTGAGAGTGCTGAGTCTGCCGTGCACACTCTCCGCCTGCTCCCCCATGTCTCTGTGTGTCTCTGTGTGTCTCTGTGTGTCTCTGTGTGTGTCTCTGTGTGTGTCTCTGTGTGTCTCTGTGTGTCTCTGTGTCTCTGTGTCTCTGTGTGTCTGTGTGTCTCTGTGTGTCTCTGTGTGTCTCTGTGTGTGAGTCACTCACACTGCTGAGTGAGAGTGCTGAGTCTACTGTGCACACTCTCCGCCTGCTCCCCATGTCTCTGTGTGTGTCTCTGTGTGTGTCTCTGTGTGTGTCTCTGTGTGTCTCTGTGTGTGTCTCTGTGTGTGTCTCTGTGTGTCTCTGTGTGTCTCTGTGTCTCTCTGTGTGTCCCTGTGTGTGTCTCACACTGCTGAGTGAGAGTGCTGAGTCTGCCGTGCACACTCTCCGCCTGCTCCCCCATGTCTCTGTAGCTTCGCGCCGTGACGCGGTTCAGCTGCTCCAGCAGGCGGTAGTCACCACACGTGGCTGTCAACACAACAACAACAACATATCAACAACAACCACAACAACAACAATAGCAACAACAACAATTACAACAACTACAACAACAACAACATCAACAACAACCACAACAACAATTACAACAACATCAACAACAACATCAACAACATCAACAACAATAACATCAACATCAACAACAACCACATCAACAACCACAACAACAACCACATCAACAATAACAACCACATCAACAACAACTACAACAACATCAACATCAACACACAACAACAACCACATCAACATCAACAACAACAACAACAACCACAACATCAACAACAACTACATCAACAACAACTACAACAACAACAACAACCACAACAACATCAACACAACCACAACAACAACATCAACACAACAACCGCAACAACAACAACCACAACCACAGCAACAAGTGAGTAGGTGAGTGGGTGAGTGAGTAGTGAGGTGAGTGAGTGAGTGGGTGGGTGAGTGAGTGGGTGGGTGTGTAAGTGAGTGGGTGAGTGAGTGGGTGGGTAAGTGGGTGGGTGGGTGAGTGGGTGGGTGGGTGAGTGGGTGGGTGTGTAAGTGAGTGGGTGAGTGAGTGGGTGGGTGAGTGGGTGGGTGAGTGGGTGGGTGAGTGGGTGGGTGAGTGGGTGGGTGAGTGAGTGGGTGGGTGAGTGAGTGGGTGGGTGAGTGGGTGGGTGAGTGGGTGGGTGTGTAAGTGAGTGGGTGAGTGAGTGAGTGGGTGGGTGAGTGGGTGAGTGAGTGGGTGAGTGAGTGTGTAAGTGAGTGGGTGAGTGAGTGAGTGAGTGGGTGGGTGAGTGAGTGAGTGGGTGTATGAGTGAGTGAGTGGGTGAGTGAGTGGGTGACTGAGTTAGTGAGTGACTGTGTGAGTGAGTAGGTAGGTGAGTAGGTGAGTAGTGAGTGAGTGAGTGATGAACAACGAACCCGCAAGCTCTCCATGGAGGTATGAGGACATCTTGGTGAACATGTCCCGGCACAAGGCAGTGGACGTCGTCAGGGGGAGCCTCCCTCACCTCCTCAGCCGCCTCCACAGTCGCAGCTGGGAGACACACAGAGACACAGAGAGACACACACAGAGAGACACACACAGAGACACACAGAGACACAGAGAGACACACAGAGACACAGAGAAACACACCATAGAGACTCACACAGAGACACACACAGAGACACACAGAGAGACACACACACAGAGACACACACACACACACAGAGACACAGAGAGTCAGACAGAGACACACACTGAGACACACACACACATACACACACAGAGACACACACACACAGACACACACAGAGAGACACACACAGAGACACACACAGAGACACACACAGAGACACAGAGAGACACACAGAGACACAGAGAAACACACATAGAGACTCACACAGAGACACACACAGAGACACACAGAGAGACACACACACAGAGACACACACACACACACAGAGACACACCACACACACAGAGACACAGAGAGTCAGACAGAGACACACACTGAGACACACACACACACACATACACACACAGAGACACACACACACACAGACACACACAGAGAGACACACACAGAGAGACACACACAACAGAGACACACACAGAGACACACACAGAGAGACACACACACAGAGACACACAGAGACACACACACAGAGACACACAGAGACACAGAGAATCACACATAGAGACACACACAGAGACACACAGAGAGACACACACACAGAGACACACACACACACATCACACACAGAGACACACACACACACAGACACACACAGAGAGACACACACAGAGACACACACAGAGACCACACAGAGAGACACACACACAGAGACACACAGAGACACACAGACAACACACACAGAGACACACACACAGACACAGAGACACACACACAGACACACAGACACACACACAGACACACAGACACACAGACACACAGACACACACACAGACACAGACACACACACAGACACACACACAGAGCACACACACAGACACACACACAGACACACAGAAATTTAACACACTGACTAAGAATCGCCGATTTCCTCCAACATGGGGCCTAGTACCCCGGCAAGCCTACGGCCTTGCCTGATCATCCCGCCGCTTGCTGTGAGGGGGAAGGCCGCCACCACCACCACCACCACCACCCCCCACCCCCCACCGGGCCTAACATAACTCACCCGTGGAGGCGGCCTCATCGTCTTGCCGGGTGCCGCCGGCCCGTCCCGAGCCACCCCGCCGAGGATTTCTCCCCGCGGGAGCCTCTCGGCAGCGAGAGGCTCCAGCGGAGACTCCGAGCGCCGCTCGCTCACCGCGCTGACGGCCTGGGACGCCTCGGCCTCCATCTTGCTACGGGGTTGTGAAACTCCTCCCCCTTCTTCTTCATCATCATGCCGTAGACCACGCCCACTTCCGGTCATAGACACGCCCCACTTCCGGGCATAGACACGCCCATTTCCTGGCATAGACACGCCCACTTCTCCCCTTAGACACGCCCATTTATTTTCTAGACACTCCCAATTCCTCCCTTAGACACGCCCACTACCTCAATTAGACACGCCCACTATCTCATTAGACACGCCCACTTACGCCCTTAGACACGTCACTTCCTCCCTTAGACACGCCCACTTCCCCCCCCCTCCCCGCTAGCCCCGCCCACCCACACATAACCCCGCCCACCGCCTCCCTCCTGAAGCCCCCGCCCACCGCCTCGCGGGGTCGTCACGTGGTCACCGGCAGGACCCCTTCG
>WFAB01003881.1:10000-11653 GCA_018977245.1 Lethenteron camtschaticum
TGTGTGCTGTGTGTGTGTGTAGTGTTGTGTGTACTGTGTGTGTGTGTGTGTGTGTGTGCTGGGGTGTGTACTGTGTGTGTGTACTGTGTGTGTGTACTGTGTGTACTGTGTGTGTGTACTGTGTGTGTACTGTGTGTGTGTGTACTGTGTGTGTGTACTGTGTGTGTACTGTGTGTGTACTGTGTGTGTACTGTGTGTGTGTACTGTGTGTGTGTACTGTGTGTGTACTGTGTGTGTGTACTGTGTGTGTACTGTGTGTGTGTACTGTGTGTGTGTGTACGGTGTGTGTACTGTGTGTGCTGTGTGTGTGTACTGTGTGTGTACTGTGTGTGTATACTGTGTGTGTGTGTAGGGTGTGTGTACTGTGTGTGTACTGTGTATATGTACTGTGTGTGTACTGTGTGTGTGTATTGGTGGTGTGTACTGTGTGTGTGTACTGTGTGTCTGCTGTGTGTGTGCTGTGTGTGTGCTGTGTGTGCTGTGTGTGTACTGTGTGTACTGTGTGTACTGTGTGTGTGTAGTGTGTGTGTGTGTACTGTGTGTGTGTACTGTGTGTGGTGTGCTGTGTGTGTGTACTGTGTGTGTGTACTGTGTGTGCTGTGTGTGGTACTGTGTGTGTGTGCTGTGTGTGTGTGTGTGTACTGTGTGTGGTACTGTGTGTGCTGTGTGTGTGTACTGTGTGTGTGTACTGTGTGTACTGTGTGTGTGTACTGTGTGTGTGCTGTGTGTGTGTGTACTGTGTGTGTGTGCTGTGTGTGTGTACTGTGTGTGTGCTGTGTGTGTGTGTGCTGTGTGTGTGTACTGTGTGTGTACTGTGTGTGTGTGTACTGTGTGTGGTACACTGTGTGTGTGTACTGTGTGTGTGTACTGTGTGTGTGGTGGTGTGTGGTGTGGGGGTGTGTGTACTGTGTGTGTGTGTGTAGTGTGTGTGGTACTGGTGTGTGTACTGTGTGTGTGTGTGTACTGTGTGTGCACTGTGTGTGTG
Source organism: Lethenteron camtschaticum (assembly GCA_018977245.1). Classification (NCBI taxonomy): domain Eukaryota; kingdom Metazoa; phylum Chordata; class Hyperoartia; order Petromyzontiformes; family Petromyzontidae; genus Lethenteron; species Lethenteron camtschaticum. The sequence continues at coordinate 10,986 of WFAB01003881.1, forward strand.
TACTGTGTGTGTACTTGTGTGTGCTGTGTGTGTGTACTGTGTGTGTACTGTGTGTTGTGTGTGTGTACTGGGTGTGTGTACTGTGTGTGTGTACTGTGTGTGTGTACTTAGTGTGTGTACTGTGTGTGTGTGTACTGTGTGTGTGCTGTGTGTGTGCACTGTGTGTGTACTGTGTGTGTGTACTGTGTGTGTGTACTGTGTGTGTGTCTGTGTGTGTGTACTGTGTGTGTGCTGTGTGTGTGCACTGTGTGTGTACTGTGTGTGTGTGCTGTGTGTGTGTACTGTGTGTGTGTGTGCGTGTGTGTGTGTACTGTGTGTGTGTGTACTGTGTGTGTGTGTACTGTGTGTGTGTTACTGTGTGTGTGCACTGTGTGTGCTGTGTGTGTGTACTGTGTGTGTGCTGTGTGTGTGTGTACTGTGTGTGTGTGTACTGTGTGTTGCTGTGTGTGTGCTGTTGTGTGTGTACTGTGGTGTGTACTGTGTGTGTACTGTACGTGTGTACTGTGTGTGTGTGTAGTGTACTGTGTGTGTGCTGTGTGTGTGTGTGCTGGTGTGTGTGTACTGTGTGTGTGTTACTGTGTGTGTGTGCTGTGTGTGTGCTGTGTGTGTGCTGTGTGTGTGGTACTGTGGTGTGTGTACTGTGTGTGTACTGTGTGTGTTGTGTAAGT
>WFAB01003882.1:0-11651 GCA_018977245.1 Lethenteron camtschaticum
GAGCAATTGCCAGGTCACTAGCAATTGCCCCAGGGGCCGAGCAATTGCCCAGGGCACTAACAATTGCCCCAGGGGCGGTAGCAATTGCCCCAGGTGCACTAGCAATTGCCCCAGGGGCGTTAGCAATTGCCCCAGGGGCACTAACAATTGCCCCAGGGGTGGTAGCAATTGCCCCAGGGGCACTAGCAATTGCCCCAGGGGCGTTAGCAATTGCCCCAGGGACACTAACAATTGCCCCAGGGGCAGTAGCAATTGCCCCAGGTGCACTAGCAATTGCCCCAGGGGCACTAACAATTGCCCCAGGTGCACTAGCAATTGCCCCAGGGGCACTAACAATTGCCCCAGGGGCACTAACAATTGCCCCAGGGGCGTTAGCAATTGCTCCAGGGACACTAGCAATTGCCCCAGGTGCACTAGCAATTGCCCCAGGGGCGTTAGCAATTGCTCCAGGGACACTAGCAATTGCCCCAGGGGCACTAACAATTGCCCCAGGGGCGTTAGCAATTGCCCCAGGTGCACTAGCAATTGCCCCAGGGGCACTAGCAATTGCCCCAGGGGCGTTAGCAATTGCCCCAGGGGCACTAACAATTGCCCCAGGTGCACTAACAATTGCCCCAGGTGCACTAACAATTGCCCCAGGGGTGGTAGCAATTGCCCCAGGGACACTAACAATTGCCCCAGGTGCAGTAGCAATTGCCCCAGGGGGACTAACAATTGCCCCAGGGGCACTAGCAATTGCCCCAGGGGTGGTAGCAATTGCCCCAGGTGCACGAGCAATTGCCCCAGGTGCACGAGCAATTGCCCCAGGGGTGGTAGCAATTGCCCCAGGGGTGGTAGCAATTGCCCCAGGTGCACGAGCAATTGCCCCAGGTGCACGAGCAATTGCCCCAGGGGCACTAGCAATTGCCCCAGGGACACTAGAAATTGCCCCAGGGGCACTAGCAATTGCCCCAGGGACACTAGCAATTGCCCCAGGTGCACTAACAATTGCCCTAGGTGCACTAGCAATTGCCCCAGGGGCACTAGCAATTGCCCCAGGGGCGGTAGCAATTGCCCCAGGGGCACGAGCATTTGCCCCAGGGGCACTAGCAATTTCCCCAGGGGCACTAGCAATTGCCCCAGGGGCACGAGCAATTGCCCCAGGGGCGGTAGCAATTGCCCCAGGTGCACTAGCAATTGCCCCAGGGGCACGAGCAATTGCCCCAGGGGCACTAACAATTGCCCCAGGGGCGGTAGCAATTGCCCCAGGTGCACTAGCAATTGCCCCAGGGGCGTTAGCAATTGCCCCAGGGGCACTAACAATTGCCCCAGGGGTGGTAGCAATTGCCCCAGGGGCACTAGCAATTGCCCCAGGGGTAGCATTGCCCAGGGCGTTAGCAATTGCCCCAGGGGCACTAACAATTGCCCCAGGGGCAGTAGCAATTGCCCCAGGTGCACTAGCAATTGCCCCAGGGGCACTAACAATTGCCCCAGGTGCACTAGCAATTGCCCCAGGGGCACTAACAATTGCCCCAGGGGCACTAACAATTGCCCCAGGGGCGTTAGCAATTGCTCCAGGGACACTAGCAATTGCCCCAGGTGCACTAGCAATTGCCCCAGGGGCGTTAGCAATTGCTCCAGGGACACTAGCAATTGCCCCAGGGGCACTAACAATTGCCCCAGGGGCGTTAGCAATTGCCCCAGGTGCACTAGCAATTGCCCCAGGGGCACTAGCAATTGCCCCAGGGGCGTTAGCAATTGCCCCAGGGGCACTAACAATTGCCCCAGGTGCACTAACAATTGCCCCAGGTGCACTAACAATTGCCCCAGGGGTGGTAGCAATTGCCCCAGGGGCACTAACAATTGCCCCAGGGGCGTTAGCAATTGCCCCAGGGACACTAGCAATTGCCCCAGGGGTGGTAGCAATTGCCCCAGGGGCACTAACAATTGCCCCAGGTGCAGTAGCAATTGCCCCAGGGGCACTAACAATTGCCCCAGGGGCACTAGCAATTGCCCCAGGGGTGGTAGCAATTGCCCAGGTGCACGAGCAATTGCCCCAGGTGCACGAGCAATTGCCCCAGGTGCACGAGCAATTGCCCCAGGGGTGGTAGCAATTGCCCCAGGGGTGGTAGCAATTGCCCCAGGTGCACGAGCAATTGCCCCAGGTGCACGAGCAATTGCCCCAGGTGCACGAGAAATTGTCCCAGGGGTGGTAGCAATTGCCCCAGGGGCACTAACAATTGCCCCAGGTGCAGTAGCAATTGCCCCAGGGGCACTAGCAATTGCCCCAGGGGCACTAGCAATTGCCCCAGGGGTGGTAGCAATTGCCCCAGGTGCACTAGCAATTGCCCCAGGGGTGGTAGCAATTGCCCCAGGGGTGGTAGCAATTGCCCCAGGGGTGGTAGCAATTGCCCCAGGGGCACTAGCAATTGCCCCAGGTGCACTAGCAATTGCCCCAGGTGCAGTAACAATTGCCCCAGGGGCACTAGCAATTGCCCCAGGTGCACTAGCAATTGCCCCAGGGGCACTAGCAATTGCCCCAGGGGCGGTAGCAATTGCCCCAGGGGCCCCAGGGGCAATTGCCTCTATAGGCACCATACTTGACCGCACCCGGCTTGAAGATTTTCTTGTCTTTGCTGTAGAAGCTGCTGTAGTTGGAGAACACGGCCGGCACGATGGGAACCTAGCGGGGGGGGGGGGGGGGGCGTTCATAAATGACGTCACACGGCGTCACAAAAAGTCAGACCCCCCCTCAAATATGACGTCACAAAGCTCTGCCCCCCACCCCTAAAAAATTTAATAAAACATGCTTCAAATCGCTTTGAACTATTGCCATTGTAGTAGCGTGTTTAATGTGGCGCTGCTGCACTCACTCTGATGTTGTAGGAGAAAACATTCATTACAAAGTCTATTTAATTAAGTAGAACGTGTTGTCTATAGTTATTTATTAAAGTTGCACATGTTGATGTGACGTCATATTTTTCAAACCACCCCCCCCCACCCCACAGATGCGTGACGTCATTTATGCACGGTCCCCTAGCCTGGCACAGTCGTCACGGCAACCCATCGTCAGTTGTCGTGTGGTTTGCAGTTGGGGGCGTGGCCTGTGGGGTTGGTGGCGTGGCCTGTGGGGTTGGGGGCGTGGTCTGTGGGGTTGGGGGCGTGGCCTGTGGGGCTGGGGGCGTGGCCTGTGGGGTTGGGGGCGTGACCTGTGGGGCTGGAGGCGTGGTCTGTGGGGTTGGGGGCGTGGCCTGTGGGTCTGGGGGCGTGGCCTGTGGGGTTGGGGGCGTGGCCTGTGGGGCTGGGGGCGTGGTCTGTGGGGCTGGGGGCGTGGCCTGTGGGGCTGGGGGCGTGACCTGTGGGGCTGGGGGCGTGGCCTGTGGGGTTGGGGGCGTGGCCTGTGGGGCTGGGGGCGTGGCCTGTGGGGCTGGGGGCGTGGCCTGTGGGGCTGGGGGCGTGGCCTCTGGCTACCTGTCCCTGCACCGCCAGGTGGAAGGCGCCGCGCTTGAAGGGCAGGAGGTCGTTGCCGTGGTTACGGGTCCCCTCCGGGAACATCCAGAGGCGGAGCTGGGACACGGAGACACGGGGGGGGGACACGGGGGGGGGAGACACGGGGGAGACACGGGGGGGACACGGGGGAGGGGGGGGGAGACACGGGGGGAGACACGGGGGGAGACACGGGGGGGGGGGGGAGACACGGGGGGGGGAGACACGGGGGGGGACACGGGGGAGGGGGGGGGAGACACGGGGGGAGACACGGGGGGAGACACGGGGGGGAGACACGGGGGAGACACGGGGGAGACACGGGGGGGGAGACACGGGGGGGGAGACACGGGGGGGGGAGACACGGGGGGGGGAGACACGGGGGGGGACACGGGGGAGGGGGGGGAGACACGGGGGGGGAGACACGGGGGGGGAGACACGGGGGGGGGGGAGACACGGGGGGGGAGACACGGGGGGGGAGACACGGGGGGGGAGACACGGGGGGGGGGAGACACGGGGGGGGGAGACACGGGGGGGAGAGACACGGGGGGGGGAGACGGGGGGGGGGAGACACGGGGGGGGGAGACACGGGGGGGAGACACGGGGGGGGAGACACGGGGGGGGAGACACGGGGGGGGGAGACACGGGGGGGGGAGACACGGGGGGGAGACACGGGGGGGGAGACACGGGGGGGGAGACACGGGGGGGGAGACACGGGGGGGGGAGACACGGGGGGGGAGACACGGGGGGGAGACACGGGGGGGGGAGACACGGGGGGGGGGGAGACACGGGGGGGGGGGAGACACGGGGGGGGGAGACATGGGGGGGGAGACACGGGGGGGGGGAGACACGGGGGGGGGGAGACACGGGGGGGGAGACACGGGGGGGGGAGACACGGGGAGACACGGGGGGTGGTGAATCTATGTGTGTAAGTCAATGAGTCTATGGGTCTCTGTGTGATGAGTCTATGGGTCTCTGTGTGATGAGTCTATGGGTCTCTGTGTGATGAGTCTATGGGTCTCTGTGTGAAGAGTCTATGGGTCTCTGTGTGGTGAGTCTATGGGTCTCTGTGTGATGAGTCTATGGGTCTCTGTGTGAAGAGTCTATGGGTCTCTGTGTGGTGAGTCTATGGGTCTCTGTGTGAAGAGTCTATGGGTCTCTGTGTGGTGAGTCTATGAGTCTCTGTGTGTAAGTCAATGAGTCTATGAGTCTCTGTGTGGTGAGTCTATGGCTCTCTGCGTGATGAGTCTATGAGTCTCTGCGTGATGAGTCTATGGGTCTCTGTGTGATGAGTCAATGAGTCTGTGTGTAAGTCAATGAGTCTATGAGTCTGTGTGTGAGTCAATGAGTCTATGAGTCTCTGTGTGGTGAGTCTATGGCTCTCTGCGTGACGAGTCTATGAGTCTGTGTCAGCGTGGGCCCGTACGTCTTGAGGCAGCAGGGAGCGAGCGAACTTGGTGACGGCCGCCTTGGCCCTGTCGGGGTCCCTGCGGTCGATGAAGAGGGTGCCGCACAGGTAGGAGGCCAGGCCGAAGGGGCCCGTGTACAGCATGATCTCTCGCTTGGCCACCAGCACGCCACGCTCCGGCAAGAACTCCATCATGCCTGGGGGTCAGGTGGTGGGGTCAGGGGTCAGGTGGTGGGGTCAGGGTCAGGTGGTGGGTCAGGGGTCAGGTGGTGAGGTCGTGTAGAGCATGATCTCTCGCTTGGCCACCAGTACGCCGCGCTCCGGTAATAACTCCATCATGCCTGGGGTCAGGTGGCGGGGTCAGGGGTCAGGTGGCGGGGTCAGGGGTCAGGCGGTGGGGTCAGGGGTCAGGTGGTGAGGTCGTGTAGAGCATGATCTCCCGCTTGGCCACCAGTACGCCATGCTCCGGCAGGAACTCCATCATGCCTGGGGTCAGGTGGCGGGGTCAGGGGTCAGGCGGCGGGGTCAGGGGTCAGGCGGTGGGGTCGTGTACAGCATGATCTCCCGCTTGGCCACCAGCACGCCGCGCTCCGGCAAGAACTCCATCATGCCTGGGGGTCAGGTGGCGGGGTCAGGGGTCAGGTGGTGGGGTCAGGTGATGGGGTCAGGGGTCAGGTGGTGGGGTCAGGTGATGGGGTCAGGCGGTGGGGTCAGGTGGTGGGGTCACGGGGTCAGGTGGTGGGGTCAGGGGGTGGGGTCAGGGGTCAGGTGGTAGGGTCAGGCGGTGGGGTCAGGGGTCAGGCGGTGGGGTCAGACGGCATGGCGCAGTTCAAGCACACGAACACGTGACCGTCAAGCACACACACGCGTCACACCCCACCCACACCCCAACGCGTCACCCCCCCCCCCGCGTCACACCCCCCCCCCACCCCCCCCACGTCACCCCACCCCCCTCACCCCCCACACCCCCCCCACCCCCACCCCCCCACGTGACCCCCCCCACCCCCCCACCGAGGAAGTCGAGCGAGCTCTGGTGGTTGGACACAATGACGCAGGGTCCCGAGCCGCTCATGCGCTCCCCGCCCAGCGCCCGGTACGTGATGCCAATCAGCCACTTGGTGTGCGCCCCAGGCGTGACGCAATCCTGGGGGGGGGGGGGAAAGAGGGGGGGTAAGAGTGGGGGGTAAGGGGGGCAAGGGGGGGGCAAGAGGGGGGTAAGAGGGGGGGGCAAGAGGGGGGCAAGAGGGGGGGGGCAAGAGGGGGCAAGAGGGGGGGCAAGAGGGGGGCAAGAGGGGGGCACAAGAGGGGGGGGGGCAAGAGGGGGTGGGAAGAAGGGGGGGCGAGAGGGGGGGCAGAGGGGGGGGGAGAGGGGGGGGGCAAGAGGGGGGCAAGAGGGGGGGGAGAGGGGGCACAAGAGGGGGGCAAGAGGGGTGGGAAGAAGGGGGGGCGAGAGGGGGGCAAGAGGGGGGCAAGAGGAGGGGCAAGAGGGGGGGGGGCAAGAGGGGGGCAAGAGGGGGGGGAGAGGGGGGGTGCAACAGGGGGAGGCAAGAGGGGGGGGCAAGAGGGGGGCAGAGGGGGGGCAAGAGGGGGGTGCAAGAGGGGGGGGGGCAAGAGGGGGGGCAAGGAGGGGGGGGGGAGAGGGGGGGGGTGCAACAGGGGGGGCAAGAGGGGGGGGGCAAGAGGGGGGCAAGAGAGGAGGGGGGGGCGAGAGGGGGGCAAGAGGGGGGGCAAGAGGGGGGCAAGAGGGGGGGCAAGAGGAGGGGGGGCGAGAGGGGGGCAAGAGGGGGGGGGGCAAGAGGGGGGTGCAAGAGGGGGGGGCAAGAGGGGGGGCAAGGAGGGGGGCAGAGGGGGGAGGGGGTGCAAGAGGGGGGGGCAAGAGGGGGGGTGCAAGAGGGGGGGGCAAGAGGAGGGGGGGGCGAGAGGGGGGGCAAAGAGGGGGGGGGGCAAGAGGGGGGGGGGGGGGCAAGAGGGGGGGCAAGAGGGGGGGGCAAGAGGGGGGGGGGGGGCAAGAGGGGGGGGCAAGAGGGGGGGGCAAGAGGGGGGGGGGTGCAAGAGGGGGGCAAGAGGGGGGGTGCAAGAGGGGGGCAAGAGGGGGGGGGGGCAAGAGGGGGGGGCAAGAGGGGGGTGCAAGAGGGGGGCAAGAGGGGGGGCAAGAGGGGGGGCAAGAGGAGGGGGGGGCGAGGAAGGGGGCAAGAGGGGGGAAGGGGGGGCAAGAGGGGGGGCAAGAGGAGGGGGCAAGAGGGGTACAAGAGGGGGGGGGTAAGAGGGGGGGGGGGCAAGGGACGTAGCCGGTTACATCAGGAGCTTTGTGCCCATCAGATTCTCGCGGTGTGAATGAGTGCCATGACTCTCCCCCACACACACACACATCGCCACGGTGCCAGGCTAGGTGCAGCCCTCAGGCGATCAGGGACAGACCCTGCAGGTGCCATGGGTTGGACTGCTGTGCCAGGCTAGGTGCAGGAGGAGGATGTCACGGGGCAGACCCAGCAGGTGCCATGGGTTGACTGCTGTGCCAGGCTAGGTGCAGGAGGAGGAGGTCACGGGACAGACCCAGCAGGTGCCATGGGTTGACTGCTGTGCCAGGCTAGGTGCAGGAGAGGATGTCACGGGGCAGACCCAGCAGGTGCCATGGGTTGACTGCTGTGCCAGGCTAGGTGCAGGAGGAGGAGGTCACGGGACAGACCCAGCAGGTGCCATGGGGTTGACTGCTGTGCCAGGCTAGGTGCAGGATGTCACGGGACAGACCCTGCAGGTGCCATGGGTCGACTGCTGTGCCAGGCTAGGTGCAGGAGGTCACGGGACAGACCCAAGTGCCATGGGTTGACTGCTGTGCCAGGCTAGGTGCAGGAGGAGGTCACGGGACAGACCCAGTGCCATGGGTTCGCTGCTGTGCCAGCTAGGTGCAGGTCACGGGACAGACCCAGCAGGTGCCACGGGTTGACTGCTGTGCCAGGCTAGGTGCATGAAGTCACGATACAGACCCAGCACGGCTAGTCTGGTACCCCCCGCACACACACAGACAAACATAAACAAAGATCCCCCGTGTAGCCTTAACAGACTGTAGGGGCAAGTGCTGTTAGCGAGCACCTATGAAGGCCGGAACGGCACACGAGGGGGTGGGTGGCCAGCACCACGCCCGACCGCCTTTGTCTCCCCAGTGGCGATGTTTACTACACACAGCAACAGATACTCATTTCAGGCTGAGTCGACCTAGGGGAGGCCCAGGACCGGTTCAGATAATCGTAAATGGTGTTGGCCGTGAGTGGGAATCGAACCCGTGTCTCCGGGTTCATAGCGCAGCGCGCTAACCACTGCGCCACCGCTCCCCACACAGACACACACAGACAGACACACACAGACAGACACACACACAGACACACACACACAGACACACACACACACACAGACACACACACAGACACACACACATAGACACACAGACACACACACACAGACACACACACAGACAGACACCCAGAGACACACACACACAGACACACACACGGACACACAGAGACACACAGACACACACACAGACACACAGACACACACACACAGACAGACACACACACAGACACACACAGACACACACAGACACACACAGACACACACAGACAGACACACAGACACACACACACAGACACACACACACAGACACACACACACAGACACACACAGACACACACACACAGACACACACAGACAGACATACAGACACAGACACACACACAGACACACACACACAGACACAAATGTAATGTCACCTTGGGTGGATATTCACTGCAGCTCAGCCTACCCACTGCAGACGCAACAGCGCCAACCCGACAAGTCTAGACCACCACTACTCATGCTGCTGCTACTACTGCTGCTGCTGTCACACTACCCATGGCACACGCGTGTGCCACGCTATGTATGTGTGTGTGTCACGCTATGTGTGTATGTGTGTGTCACACCCGTGTCACGCTACACGCTATGTATGTGTGTGTGTCACGCTATGTGTGTATGTGTGTGTCACACCCGTGTCACGCTATGTATGTGTGCCACGCTATGTATGTGTGTGTGTCACACCCGTGCCAAACCCGTGCCACGCTATGTATGTGTGTGTCGCACCCGTGCCACGCTATGTATGTGTGTGTGTGTCACACCCGTGCCAAACCCGTGCCACGCTATGTATGTGTGTGTGTTGCACCCGTGCCACGCTATGTATGTGTGTGTGTGTCACACCCGTGCCACGCTATGTATGTGTGTGTCACACCCGTGCCACGCTATGTATGTGTGTGTGTCTCACACCCGTGCCACGCTATGTGTGTGTGTCACGCTGTGTGTGTGTGTCACTCCCGTGCCACACCCGTGCCACGCTATGTGTGTGTATGTGTCACGCTATGTGTGTGTGTGTCACGCTATGTATGTATGTGTCTCACACCCATGCCACGCTATATCTATGTGTGTGTGTGTCACGCTATGTGTGTGTCACGCTATGTGTGTGTGTGTGTGTATCACGCTATGTGTGTGTGTGTGTATCACGCTATATCTATGTATGTGTGTGTGTATCACGCTATATCTATGTGTGTGTGTGTCACGCTATGTGTGTGTGTGTGTATCACGCTATGTGTGTGTCATGCTATGTGTGTGTGTGTGTATCACGCTATGTGTGTGTGTGTGTATCACGCTATATCTATGTGTGTGTGTGTCACGCTATGTGTGTGTGTGTGTATCACGCTATGTGTGTGTGTGTGTATCACGCTATATCTATGTGTGTGTGTGTCACGCTATGTGTGTGTGTGTGTATCACGCTATGTGTGTATCACGCTATGTGTGTGTGTGTGTATCACGCTATATCTATGTGTGTGTGTGTCACGCTATGTGTGTGTGTGTGTATCACGCTATGTGTGTGTCATGCTATGTGTGTGTGTGTGTATCACGCTATGTGTGTGTGTGTGTATCACGCTATATCTATGTATGTGTGTGTGTATCACGCTATATATATGTGTGTGTGTGTCACGCTATATCTATGTATGTGTGTGTGTCATGCCATGTGTGTGTCACGCTATATCTATGTGTGTGTGTATGTGTGTGTGTGTCACACTATGTGTGTATCACGCTATATCTATGTGTGTGTGTATGTGTGTGTGTATCACGCTATATCTATGTGTGTGTGTATGTGTGTGTATCACGCTATATCTATGTGTGTGTGTATGTGTGTGTGTGTCACACTATGTGTGTATCACGCTATGTCTATGTGTGTGTGTATGTGTGTGTGTATCACGCTATATCTATGTGTGTGTGTATGTGTGTGTGTATCACGCTATATCTATGTGTGTGTGTATGTGTGTGTGTGTCACACTATGTGTGTATCACGCTATATCTATGTGTGTGTGTATGTGTGTGTGTATGTGTGTGTGTGTCACACTATGTGTGTATCACGCTATATTTACGTGTGTGTGTGTATGTGTGTGTGTCACGCTATGTGTGTGTGCGTGTGTGTGTATCACGCTATGTCTATGTGTGTGTGTATGTGTGTGTGTATCACGCTATATCTATGTGTGTGTGTATATGTGTGTGTATCACGCTATATCTATGTGTGTGTGTATGTGTGTGTGTATCACGCTATATCTATGTGTGTGTGTATATGTGTGTGTATCACGCTATGTCTATGTGTGTGTGTATATGTGTGTGTATCACGCTATATCTATGTGTGTGTGTATATGTGTGTGTATCACGCTATATCTATGTGTGTGTGTATGTGTGTGTGTATCACGCTATATCTATGTGTGTGTGTATGTGTGTGTGTGTATCACGCTATGTCTATGTGTGTGTGTATGTGTGTGTGTATCACGCTATATCTATGTGTGTGTGTATATATGTGTGTGTATCACGCTATATCTATGTATGTGTGCGTGTGTGTGTATCACGCTATGTCTACGTGTGTGTGTTCGTGTGCCACGCTTGTGCCAGCCAACAGGGCCAAAAGTGCCACCCGATTGGGTGGCGGCAGGGGTTGCCAAACGGGGCAGGGGTCACTGCGGGTCAACATCCAAGGGGCACAATCTCAAAGTGCACCCCAAAACATTCTGGGGGGGGGAGAGGAGGGGGGGTTATTTATTTATATGTGGAGATTCACAGAGTGCACCCATAAAAAAGTGTGGGATTAATTGCATATTGCACCCCTACCCTGCAAGTCTAGAGTATAAAGTGTAGTCTATAAAGTAGGGGGGGGGGAGTGGTGGTGTGGTGGTGGTGGGGGTGGTGGTGTGGTGGTGGTGGGGGGATGGTGGGGGGTGGTGGGGGGTAGGGGAATGGTGGTGGGGGGATTGGTGGGGGGTGGTGGGGTGGTGGTGGAGGGGTGGTGGGGGGTGGTGGTGGGGGGATGGTGGGGGGCTGGTGGTGGGGGGGGTGGTGGTGGGGGGGTGGTGGGGGGGGGTGGTGGGGGGGAGTGGTGGTGGGGGGGAGTGGTGGTGGGGGGTGGTGGTGGGGGTTTGTGATGGGGGGGAATGGTGGTGGGGGTGGTGGGGGGGGCGGGTGGTGGGACGGTGGAGGTGGGGTGGTGTGGGGGTAGGGGAGTGGTGGTGGGGCGGTGTGGGGGATTGGTGGGGGTGGTGGGGGGTGGTGGTGGGGCGATGTGGGGGGGTGGTGGTGGGGGGGTTGGGTGGTGGCGCCAGCCTCAGCTGAAAGTCGCTTACTCGACTCGGTTCAGCGTGGTGCCAAACCACACGACCCTTGACCCCCACACCACCCCCCCCCACTCCACCCGCGTCTCTCTCTCATCATCACCATCATC
>WFAB01003883.1:5000-11633 GCA_018977245.1 Lethenteron camtschaticum
GTTTCATCTCACGCTGACTCTCCTGTGCCTTCCTACACACAGACACACACACACAGACACACACACACACACAGACTTGTACATGTCCAGCAGCAGTTTCATCTCACGCTGACTCTCTTGTGCCTTCCTACACACAGAGACACACACACACAGACACACAGACACACACAGACTTGTACATGTCCAGCAGCAGTTTCATCTCACGCTGACTCTCCTGTGCCTTCCTACACACAGACACACACACACAGACACACACACACAGACACACACAGACTTGTACATGTCCAGCAGCAGTTTCATCTCACGCTGACTCTCCTGTGCCTTCCTACACACAGACACACACACACACAGACACACACAGACTTGTACATGTCCAGCAGCAGTTTCATCTCACGCTGACTCTCTTGTGCCTTCCTACACACACACACAGACACACACAGACTTGTACATGTCCAGCAGCAGTTTCATCTCACGCTGACTCTCTTGTGCCTTCCTNCACACACACACACACACAGACACACAAGAGACTTGTACATGTCCAGCAGCAGTTTCATCTCACGCTGACTCTCTTGTGCCTTCCTACACACACACACACACACACACACACACACACACAGTGTCACACACACACACAGTCACACACACAGTCACAGTCACACACACAGACACACACACACAGACACACACAGACTTGTACATGTCCAGCAGCAGTTTCATCTCACGCTGACTCTCTTGTGCCTTTCTACACACACACACAGACACACACACATAGTCAGTCACACACACACACAGACACACACAGAGACACACACAGACACACACACACAGACACACACACACAGAGACACACACACACAGACACACACACACAGACAGACACANACACACACACACACAGACACACACACACACACACACACACTAGACACACACACAGTCACACACACAGACAAACACACACACAGACAAACACACACACACAGNCACACACACACACAGACACACACACACAGAATTGTACATGTCCAGTAGCAGTTTCATCTCACGCTGACTCTCCTGTGCCTTTCTACACACACACACAGACACACACACAGTTAGTCAGTCACACACACACACAGACACACACAGAGACACACACAGACACACACACACAGACACACAGACACACACACAGACACACACACACACAGACACACACACAGACACACACACACAGACACACAGACACACACACACAGACACACACACACAGACACACACACACAGACACACACACACACACAGACACACAGACACACACAGACACACAGACACACACAGTCACACACACACACACACACAGACACACACAGACACACACACACACACAGACACACACACACACACACACAGNCACACACACACACACACACACACACACACAGACACACACACAGACACACACACAGACACACACACAGACACACACACAGACACACACACACACAGACTTGTACATGTCAAGCAGCAGTTTCATCTCACGCTGACTCTCCTGTGCCTTCCTGCACAGTCACACACACACAGACACACACACACAGACACACACAGACACACACACAGACACACACACACAGACACACACAGTCACACACACACACACAGACACAGTCACACACACAGACACACACACACAGTCACACACACACAGACACACACACACAGACACACACACACACAGACACACACACACACACACACACACAGACTTGTACATGTCAAGCAGAAGCTTCATCTCACGCTGACTCTCTTGTGCCTTCCTACATAGTCACAGTCACACACAGTCAGTCAGTCACACACAGACACACAGACACACAGTCAGTCACACACACACACACACAGACACACACACACACAGACACACACACACAAACACACACAGTCACACACACAGACACACACACAGTCACACACACAGACAGACACACACACTGACACACACAGACACACAGTCACACACACACACACACAGACACACACAGTCACACACACACAGACACACACACGCACACACACACACACACACACGGACACAGTCACACACACACAGACACACACAGACACACACACAGACACACACACACAGACACACACAGACACACACAGACACACACAGTCACACACACTGACACCCACCCCACCCACCCACCCCCCACCCCCCGCTCACTGAGCTCCGTCTTCAGCTGCTTGATGACGTCCGCCTCCTTGCGCTGCTCCTCCAGTCTCCTCTGTCTGTGCACGTCATCCTCACCGCCACCACCGCCACCACCGCCACCACCGCCACCACCGCCACCACCGCCACCACCACCGCCACCACCGCCACCACCGCCACCACCACGTCTCCTCTCCCCCTCCTCCCCCTCTGCCTCCTCCCTTCTGGACGATGACGATGACGATGCGGCGTTGATGGCGCTTGACGATGACAACGACTGAGTCGACCCTACTCCACCACCACCTCCACCACCTCCACCACCTCCTGACGACGACGACGAGGTGGTGGTGGTGCCGCTGGTGGTGGAGTGGTGGTGGAGGTGGCGGGCGAGTTGTTGTCGTCCTGCTGGTGGTGGTGGTGGTGGTGGTGCAGCGATGAGGTGGAGGTGGCCGTGATGGTGGACGAGGTGGTGGAGGTGGAGGAGGCGGCCTGCTCCGTGGAGGTTTCGTCGCCCTCGTCGAGACCGCCGCCACCACCGCCACCACCGCCACCACCACCGCCGCCACCACCGCACCACCGGGGTGAGAAGGGGGGGGCCCATGTCGACAGCCCCCAATCTGCAGCTTCAGCTGGGGAGAGGATACGTCATGTTGGTGGTTGTGGTGGTGGTGGTGGTTGTGGTGGTTGTGGTGGTGGTGGTTGTGGTGGTGGTGGAGATGATGGTGGTGGTGGTGGTGGTGGAGGTGGTTGTGGTGGTGGTGAAGATGGTGGTGGAGGTGGTTGTGGTGATGATGGTGGTAGTGGTGGTGGTTGTGGTGGTGGTGGTGGTTGTGGTGGTTATGGTGGTGGTTGTGGTGGTTATGGTGGTGGTTGTGGTGGTGGTGGTTGTGGTGGTGGTGAAGATGGTGGTGGAGGTGGTTGTGGTGGTAGTGGTTGTGGTGTGGTGGTGTGGTGATGGTGGTGTGGTGGTGGAGGTGGTTGTGGTGTGGTAAGTATGTGGTGGAGGTGGTTGTGGTGATGATGGTGGTAGTGGTGGTGGTGGTTGTGTGGTGGTGGTGGTTGTGGTGATGGTGGTGGTTGTGGTGGTGGTGGTTTGGTGGTGGTGGTTGTGGTGGTAGTGGTTGTTGGTGGTGGTGGTGGTGGTTGTGGTGATGGTGGTGGTGGTGGTGGTGGTTGTGGTGGTGGTGAAGATGGTGGTGGAGGTGGTTGTGGTGATGGTGGTGGTGATGGTGGTTAGGTGGTGTTGTGGTGGTGGTTGTGGTGGTGTGGTTGTGGTGGTGGTGGTGGTGGAGTGGTTGTGGTGGTGGTTGTGGTGGTGGTGGTATGGTGGTTGTGATGGTTGTGGTGATGGTGGTGGTGGAGATGGTGGTTGTGTGGTTGTGGTGATGGTGGTTGTGGTGGTGGTGGTGGAGGTGGTGANGGTGGTGAGGTGGTGGTGGTTGTGATGGTGGTGGTTGTGGTTGTTGTGGTGGTAGTGGTCAGGAGGTTGTGGTGGTGGTTGTGATGGTGANGGTTGTGGTGATGGTGGTGGAGATGGTGGTGGAGGTGGTGGTGGTTGTGATGGTGGTGGTGGTTGTGGTTGTGTGGTGGTGGTTGTGGTGGTGGTTGTGTGGTGGTGGTGGTGGTGGTTGTGGTGGTGATGGTGGTGTGGTGATGGTTGTGGTGATGGTTGTGGTGATGGTGGAGGTGGTGGTGGTTGTGGTGGTAGTGATGGTTGTGATGATGGTGGAGGTGATGATGGTGGTGGTGTGGTAGTTGTGGTGGTTGTTGTGATGGTGGTGGTGATGGAGGTGGTGGTGTGATGGTGGTGGTGGTTGTGGTGGTGATGGTGGTGGAGGTGGTGATGGTGGTGATGTGGTGGTGGAGGTGGTTGTGGTTGTTGTGGTGGTTGTGGTGGTGGTTGTGGTGGTGATGGTTGTGGTGGTGGTGGTGGTGGAGGTGGTGAGGTTGTGAAGGTGGTGGTTGTGGTGATGGTGGTGGTGATGGTGTGGGATGGTGGTGGAGGTGATGGTGGTGATGGTGGTGATGGTGGTGGTGGTGGTTGTGGTGGTTGTGGTGATGGTGGTTGTGGTGGTTGTGGTGATGGTGGTGATGGTGGTGGTGTAGGAGGTGGTGGTGATGGTGGTTGTGGTGATGGTGGTTGTGGTGGTTGTAGTGATGGAGGTGATGGTGGTTGTGGTGAGGTGGTGTGGTGGTTGTGGTCATGGTGGTGTGGTGGTTGTGGTGATGGTGGTGATGGTGGTGGAGGTGGTGGTGATGATGGTGGTTGTGGTGGTGGTGGTTGTGGTGATGGTGGTTGTGGTGATGGTGTTTGTGGTGGTGAAGATGGTGGTGGTGATGGTTGTGGTGATGGTGGTGGTGGTGATGGTGGAGATGATGGTGGTGGTGGAGGTGGTGGTTGTGGTGATGGTTGTGGAGGTGGTGGTTGTGGTGATGGAGATGGTGATGGTGGTGATGGTGGTGGTGTTGTGGTGATGTTTGTGGTTATGGTGATGGTGGTGATGGTGGTGAAGATGGTGGAGGTGGTGGTGGAGATGGTGGTGGTGGTTGTGGTGATGGTGGAGATGGTGGTGGTGGTTGTGATGTGGTGGTGGTTGTGGTGATGGTGGAGGTGGTGGTGATGGTGGAGGTGGTGGTGGTTGTGATGGTGGTTGTGGTTATGGTGATTATGGTGGTGGTGATGGTGGTGATGGTGGTGGAGGTGGTGGTGGTTGTGGTGATGGTGGTGATGATGGTGGAGGTGGTGGTGATGATGGTGGTTGTGGTGGTTATGGTGATGGTGGAGGTGATGGTGGAGGTGGTGGTGGTTGTGGTGGTGGTTGTGGTGCTGGTGGTGGTGATGATGGTGGTGGTTATGGTGTCTCTACGTATCTCTGTGTGTCTCTGTGGTCTCTGTGTGTCTGTGTGTCTCTACGTGTCTCTACGGGTCTCTACGTGTCTCTGTGTGTTTCTACGAGTCTCTACGAGTCTCTGTCTCTGTCGTCTCTGAGTCTCTACGAGTCTCTGTGTCTCNNCGTCGTCTCTGTGTCTCTGAGTCTCTGAGTCTCTGTGNCTCTGTCTCTGTGTCTCTGTGTCTCTACGAGTCTCTGTGTCTCTGTGTCTCTGTGTCTCTGTGTCTCTGTGTCTCTGTGTCTCTCACGAGTCTCTGTGTCTGTGTCTCTGTGTCTGAGTCTCTGAGTCTCTAGAGTCTNTGTGATCTGTGTCTGTGTCTAGAGTCTCTGTGTCTGTGTCTCTGTGAGTCTGTGTCTCGTGTCTCTACGTGTCCTGTGAGTCTCTGTGTCTCTGTGTCTCTGTGTCTCTCCACGTGTCTCTGTGTCTCTGAGTCTCTGAGTCTCTGTGTCTCTGTGTCTCTGAGTCTCTGTGTCTCTGTGTCNATGATCTCTATGAGTCTCTGAGTCTCTGTGTCTCTGTGTCTCTGAGTCTGTGTCTCTGTGTCTCTGTGTCTGTGTCTGTGNCTCTGTGTCTGTGTCTGTGTCTGTGTCTCTACGTGTCTCTGTGTGTTACCTTGGCGATGTCGGAGGAGGCTTCACGCAGCTTGCGTTTGTAGCGCTGCAGTTCACCCTTCAGTTGGTGGTTGTGGTTCTGCAAGCTGCTGATGAGGTGGCGCATCTCCCTGTTGATGGGGCCTGAGGAGAGGGGGGGTCACAAGGGGGTCACGAGGGGGGGGTCACGAGGGGGGGTCACGAGGGGGGTCACGAGGGGGGGGTCACGAGGGGGGGTCACGGGGGGGGAGGGGAGGGGTCACAAGGTACGCAGGAGGTCGTGGGTTCGATCCCGACCCTGATGAGATGTTGACTACCTCGCCTGGTGTGCAGGAGGTCGTGGGTTCGATGATGAGATGTTGACTACCTCGCCTGGTGTGCAGGAGGTCGTGGGTTCGATCCCGACCCTGATGAGATGTTGACTACCTCGCCTGGTACACAGGAGGTCGTGGGTTCGATCCCGACCCTGATGAGATGTTGACTACCTCGCCTGGTCTGCAGGAGGTCGTGGGTTCGATCCAGACCCTGATGAGATGTTGACTACCTCGCCTGGTTGCAGGAGGTCGGGGTTCGATCTCAGACCCTGATGAGATGTTGACTACCTCGCCTGGTCGGCAGGAGGTCGTGGGTTCGATCCAGACCCTGATGAGATGTTGACTACTCGCCTGGTCTGCAGGAGGTCGTGGGTTCGATCCCGACCCTGATGAGATGTTGACTACCTCGCCTGGTACGCAGGAGGTCGTGGGTTCGATCCCGACCCTGATGAGATGTTGACTATCTCGCCTGGTACGCAGGAGGTCGTGGGTTCGATCCCGACCCTGATGAGATGTTGACTACCTCGCCTGGTCTGCAGGAGGTCGTGGGTTCAATCCCGACCCTGATGAGATGTTGACTACCTCGCCTGGTGTGCAGGAGGTCGGGGGTTCGATCGACCCTGATGAGATGTTGACTACCTCGCCTGGT
>WFAB01003884.1:0-11630 GCA_018977245.1 Lethenteron camtschaticum
CCACCCCCCACCCCCCCCCCAGCTCTCCCGGTGCGTACTCCGTGTGTTTCCTGGCTGAGCCGCGTACTCTCCCCGCCCACCCCACCCCCCCCACCTCCCCCCCCACCACCCCCTTCCCCCACCTCCCCCCCAGTTCCCCCACCTCCCCCGCACCTCACCCCCCACCTCACCCCCACCCCCCCCCCCCCCAGCTCCCCCGGTGCGTACTCCGTGTGTTTCCTGGCTGAGCCGCGTACTCTCCCCGCCNGGTACTTGCGCCGGTTGAGGCCTAGCTTGTGGAGGGCGGCGCGCGGCAAGTCGACGTGACAGGCCGCAGCCAACTCCAGCAGGTAGATCAGCACGTCGGCCAACTCCTGGCCCAGGTGAGCTCGCTCCCCCTCGCTCCAGCCGGGCAGGCCCACACCTGGCTCCTGGGGGACACAGCGCCACTGGCTGTGGGCAGGGAGAGAGAGGAGAGAGAGTGAGGGGAGAGAGGGGAGTGAGGGAGTGAGGAGAGAGGGAGGGAGGGGAGTGAGGGGAGAGGTAGACCAGCACGTGGTCCGGCTCCTGGCCCAGCTGAGCTCGCTCCCCCTCGCTCCAGCCGGGCAGGCCCACACCTGGCTCCTGGGGGACACAGCGCCACTGGCTGTGGGCGGGGAGAGGGGAGAGAGAGAGGGGGGTAGAGAGAGAGGTAGGGGGGTGAGGGGAGAGGTAGACCAACACGTGGCCAGCTCCTGGCCCAGGTGAGAGCGCTCCCTCTCGCTCCAGCCGGGCAGGCCCACACCTGGCTCCTGGGGACACAGCGCCACTGGCTGTGGGAGAGGGAGGGGAGAGAGAGAGGGGGGTAGAGAGAGAGGTAGGGTGTGAGGGGAGAGGTAGACCAGCACGTGGTCCGGCTCCTGGCCCAGCTGAGAGCGCTCCCTCTCGCTCCAGCCGGGCAGGCCCACACCTGGCTCCTGGGGGACACAGCGCCACTGGCTGTGGGCGGGGAGAGGGGAGAGAGAGAGGGGAGTGAGGGAGAGAGTAGGAGTGAGGAGAGTGAGGGGAGAGAGGGGAGAGAGGGGAGAGAGTAGGAGTGAGGGGAGAGAGTAGGAGTGAGGGGAGAGAGGGGAGAGAGGGGAGAGAGTAGGAGTGAGGGGAGAGGTAGGGGAGGTAGGAGAGAGTGAGGGGAGAGGTAGGGGAGTGAGGAGAGAGAGTGGGTAGAGAGGGGGGTGAGGAGAGAGGTAGATCTCACCTGGGCCAGCTCCTGGCCCAGGTGAGCTCGCTCCCTCGTGGTCCAGCCGGGCAGGCCCACACCTGGCTCCTGGGGGACACAGCGCCACTGGCTGTGGGCGGGGAGAGAGAGGAGAGAGAGTGAGGGGAGTGAGGGAGAGAGGGGAGTGAGGGAGTGAGGAGAGAGGGAGGGAGGGGAGTGAGGGGAGAGAGGGGAGAGAGGGTGAGGGAGTGAGGGGAGAGAGGGAGAGAGGGGAGTGAGGTGAGTGAGGTAGGGGAGAGAGGGAGTGGTGGGGGGGAGAGAGAGGGAGAGGTAGGGGAGTGAGGCGAGCGAGGGGAGAGAGTGAGGGGAGAGTGAGGGGGGAGTGAGGGGAGAGGTAGGGGAGTGGGGAGAGGAGAGTGAGGGGGCAGTGAGGGGGGAGGTAGGGGAGTGAGGGGGGGAGAGAGGGGGGAGAGAGGGGAGTGAGGGGGGGAGAGAGGGAGGGGAGTGAGGGAGTGAGGGAGGGGAGTGAGGGTAAATGGGGACTGAGTGTGGTGTGGTGTGGTGAGTGAGTGTGGTGTGGTGAACTGAGTGAGTGAGTGACTGAGTGTGAGTGAGTGACTGAGTGAGTGAGTGAGTAACTGAGCGAGTGAGTGAGTGTGGTGGGGGTAACTGAGTGAGTGGTGAGTGAGTGAGTGACTGAGTGAGTGACTTGAGTGAGTGACTGACTGTGACTCACNGACTGACTGAGTGAGTGAGCAACTGAGTGAGTGACTGACTGTCTGACTCACTGAGTGAGTGANNGAGTGAGTGGCTGATTGCNGAGTGACTAACTGGGTGAGTCACNGAGTGGAGACTGACTAAGTGACTGACTGTCTAAGTGAGTGACTGGAGAGATTGAGTGGCTGAGTGGTGAGAAAGTGACAGAGTGAGTGAGTGACTGACTGACTGACTGAGNGAGTGAGNGACTAAGTGTGACTGACTGACNGAGNGAGCTGACTGACTGAGTGACTGACTGACTGAGTGAGTGCGTGTGGTGTCTGCGCCACTCACAACAGCTCCGCCAGTTCTCCCACTTCTCCGACCAGCGCCAGCAGCAGGCTGCGTGGCTGGTGAGTGGTGGGTGAGTGGTGGGGCTGGTGAGTGGTGGGATGAGTGGTGGGGCTGGTGAGTGGTGGGGTGAGTAGTGGGGCTGGTGAGTGGTGGGGTGGGCTGGTGAGTGGTGGGTGAGTGACTGACTGACTGAGTGACTGACTGAGTGAGTGAGTGAGTGACTGACTGAGTGAGTGACTGACTTACTGAGTGACTGACTGACTGAGTGAGTGTGGTGTCTGCGCCACTCACAACAGCTCCGCCAGTTCTCCCACCTCCCCGACCAGCGCCAGCAGCAGGCTGCGTGGCTGATGGAACTTGCGCCAGTCTCGCTCCTCTGTGAAGGCCTCTTGCATCTGGCGACTGGAGCAGTGGGAGAGTGGTGGGGGAGTGAGTGGTGGGGTGAGTGGTGAGGGGTGAGTGGGGTNGGGTGAGAGGGGTGANGGGTGANTGGTNGGGTGANGGGTGAGTGGTGGGGTGAGTGAGTGGTGGGGTGAGTGGTGGGGCTGATGGAACTTGCGCCAGTCTCGCTCCTCCGTGAAGGCTTCTTGCATCTGGCGACTGGAGCAGTGGGAGAGTGGTAGGGAGAGTGAGTGGTNGGGTGAGTGGTGCAGGGTGGTGGGTGAGTGAGTGAGCGGTGGGNTGAGTGAGTGGGTGAGTGAGTGTGAGTGGTGAGTGGTGGGTGAGTGGGTGAGTGGTGGGGAGTGGTGANTGGTGGGGAGTGGTGNGTGAGTGTAGTGGTGGTGGGTGAGTGGTGGGGAGAGTGAAGGTGGTGGGTGGTGGTGGGGTGAGTGAGTGGTGGGGAGTGGTGGGGTGGGTGGTGGGTGGGTGGTGGGGAGAGTGGTGGGGAGAGTGGTGGGTGAGTGGTGGGTGGGTGAGTGGTGGGGTGGTGGGTGAGTGGTGGGGTGAGTGGTGGGGTGAGTGGTGGTGGGGTGTGAGTGGTGGGGTGAGTGGTGGGGTGAGTGGGGTGAGTGGTGGTGAGTTGTGGGGAGAGTGGTGGGGTGAGTGGTGGGGTGAGTGGTGGTGGTGATGGTGGTGGGGTGGGTGGTGGGTGANTGGTNGGGTGAGTGGTGGGTGAGTGGTGGGGTGAGTGGTGGGGTGAGTGGTGGTGGGTGGGTGGTGGGGTNGGTGGTGGNTGAGTGGTGGTGGGTGAGTGGTGGGTGGGTGGTGGGGTGAGTGGTGGGTGAGTGGTGGGTGAGTGTGGGTGAGTGATGTGGTGGGGAGAGTTAGGGTGAGTGGTGGGGTGAGTGGTGGGGTGAGTGGTGGTGGGGAGANTGGGTGAGTGGTGGGTGAGTGGTGGGTGGTGGTGGGTGGTGGTGGTGGGGTGGGTGGTGGGTGGGTGGTGGGTGAGTGGTGAGTGGTGGGTGAGTGGTGGTGAGTGGTAGGGTGGGTGAGTGGTGAGTGGGAGTGGTGGGGAGNGGTGAGTGTGGTGAGTGGTGAGTGGTTCGGAGGGGTGAGTGGTGGGTGAGTGGTGGGGTGGGTGGGTGAGTGGTGGGGTGAGTGGGATGAGTGGTGGGGTGGGTGAGTGGTGGGTTGAGTGGTGGGATGAGTGGTGGGGTGGGTGGTGGGTGGGTGAGTGGTGGAGTGAGTGGTGGGGTGAGTGGTGGGGTGAGTGGTGGGGTGGGTGGTGGGTGAGTGGGGTGAGTGGTGGGTTGAGTGGTGGGATGAGTGGTGGGGTGGGTGGGGTTGGTGGGGATGGTGGAGTGGTGGGGTGAGTGATGGGTGCTCCAAATCTACAGCAGCAGCAGGCATCGCTCAGGGGTTGGGAAACCCATGACTCCTGCAGCAGGCGAGGTCGTCAACATCTCATAGCCACACACAGACAAAGCTCCCCCAGGTAGCCTTAGCAGGCTGCAGGGGCAAGTGCTGCTAGTAGCACCACCTATGATGTACACACAGCAAAGTTCCCCCAGGTAGCCTCTAGCAGGGCTGTAGGGGCAAGTGCTGCGAGTAGACAGACAAAGCTCCCCCAGGTAGCCTCTAGCCGCTGTAGGGGCAAGTGCTGCGAGTAGACAGACAAAGCTCCCCCAGGTAGCCTCTAGCAGGGCTGTAGGGGCAAGTGCTGCGAGTAGACAGACAAAGCTCCCCAGGTAGCCTCTAGCCGCTGTAGGGGCAAGTGCTGCGAGTAGCACCACCTATGATACAAACACAGCTCCCCCAGGTAGCCTCTCGCCACCCCGTAGAGGAGGCCCGAAGCCTACGGCCTTGCCTGAGCGGCCGCCGTGCTCCGGTGCGCCTCAGGCGGGCAACCGCCACCACCACTACCCCCCCCCCGGTCAACTCACAGCGTCTCCAGGGTGGGTTCGGGGCTGAAGGAGAAAGATCCTTCGCCGTTCGCTTCGGCCTCCATTGAGAAGGTTATACAGCAACAATAATTAAGAGTTTAAATGTTAAACTCTAAAAGCTTTTATCGATTAAAGTTTATTTTTTCTCCCCAAACCCCTCGAAATGTTTTTTTTCCCGCGAAAAGTAGTGGCGGACGTGACGTCACGTTCACGTGTCGGACGTGACGTCATGTTCAGGTGGCGGACGTGACGTCACCACCTAGCGTCATGACGTCACCCGGTAGCGGTCGTTACGCCATGGCTGACCCTGCCTATCCGTAGTAGAAAATACAAACGCAGTTTCTCAATGTAATTCTATGGCTGGCCCTACTTATCCGTAGTAGAAAATACAAACGCATTCTCAATGTAATTCTATGGCTGGCCCTACTTATCCATAGTAGAAAATACAAACGTATTCTCAATGTAATCCTATGGGGGCGGTGCCTATCCATAGTAAAAAATGCAAACGCATTTCTCAATGTAATCCTATGGGTGACCCTGCTTATCCGTAGTAGTAAATACAAACGCATTTCTTAATGCAATCCTACGGGGCCCGTGCTTATCCATGGTAGAAAATACAAACGCATTCTCAATGTAATCCTATGGGGACCGTGCCTATCCGTGTAGAAAATACAAATGCATTCTCATGTATCCTATGGGCCTGTCTTATCCGTAGAGAGAATACAAACGCATTCTCTATGTAATCCTATGGGGGCCGTGCTTATCCGTAGTAGAAAATACAAACGCATTCTTAATGCAATCCTATGGGTGCCCGTGCCTATCCATAGTAGAAAATACAAACGTATTCTCAATGTAATCCTATGGGGGCCGTGCTTATCCGTAGTAGAAAATACAAACGTATTCTCAATGTAATCCTATGGGGGCCGTGCTTATCTATAGTAGAAAATACAAACGTATTCTCAATGTAATCCTATGGGGCCCGTGCCTATCCGTAGTAGAAAATACAAACGCATTCTCAATGTAATCCTATGGGTCTTGTGCCTATCCGTAGTAGAAAATACAAACGAATTCTCTATGTAATCTTATTGGTGACCCTGCTTATCCATAGTAGAAAATACAAACGCATTCTCTATGTAATCCTATGGTGCTTGTCCGTAGTAGTAAATGCAAACGCATTCTCATGTAATCCTATGGGGCCCGTGCTTATCCATAGTAGAAGATACAAACGCATTCTCTATGTAATCCTATGGCTGACCCTGCTTATCCGTAGTTGAAAATACAAACGCATTCTCTATGTCATCCTATGGGTCTTGTGCCTATCCGTAGTAGAAAATACAAACGAATTCTCTATGTAATCTTATGGTGACCCTGCTTATCCATAGTAGAAAATACAAACGCATTATCTATGTCATCCTATGGGGACGTGCTTATCCTTAGTACAAAATACAAACGTATTCTCAATGTAATCCTATGGGGCTTGTGCTTATCCGTAGTATGAAATACAAACGCATTCTCAATGTAATCCTATGGGGCCCGTGCTTATCCGTAGTACAAAATACAAACGCATTCTCTGTAATCTTATGGTGACCTGCTTATCCATAGTAGAAATACAAACGCATTCTCTGTAATCCTATGGGGCCTGCTTATCCATAGTAGAAAATACAAACGCATTCTCTATGTCATCCTATGGGGGCCGTGCTTATCCGTAGTACGAAATACAAACGCATTCTCTATGTAATCCTATGGGGCCCGTGCTTATCCGCACTGGTAAATGTGAAGCCGCCCTGCGGCCTACCCGGTTCAGGCTGACGCGAGGTGAGCTGAGATCGGCACTTTATCGTTTAATTCTCCTCCTCGTCGTTATAATTCTTCTACTAAAAACCCTCCCCACCATCTCAGCAAACACATCTAAACGTGTCAAACAATTAGTACGCGCGCGCGTAACTTAATTGTTACAAAACTCGCATTTAAAATGTTTGCGCCGAGGAACGCTAACCTAGCTCAGGCCTAGGCCTAGGTCAGGCCTAGGCCTCTCAACGGCGATTTTAAAACAAAATTACTTAATTTGATTTCGACTTAAAGCTTCTTTCGTGACTGCGGGAATTCATTTTCTTGGTTCTTCACGTAGAAGGGGAGTAATACAATAATAAAAATGAACATAATAAATAATATTATATAGTAATATAATAAAATAATAAAATTTTATTACTTCCCTTCTACGTGACTTTAACGTAAGAACCAAGAAGATACTTAATTTGACCTTAGCAAACACCTCGCTTTTAACGTAATAAGCGTATCGAACGGCTGTTAAGGTGTCGCTTGGTTACTGTCTGTCGCTGTGGCGAAGAGCTTTGTCGCTTATCGGATTTACTCAAGCTGCAGTATACACCATACGTTGTGGTTCTGTGTGTGTGTGTACACTGTGTGTGTACTGTGTGTGTGTGTGTGNGTGTGTGTGTGTGTGTCTGTGTGTGTNTGTGTGTGNACTTGTGTAGTGTGTANNGTGTGTGTGGTGTGTGTGTGTGGTGTGTGTGTCTGTGTGTCGTGTGTGTACACACTGTGTGTGTGTTCACTGTGTGTCCACTGTGTGTGTGCACGCTGTGTACTGTGTGTGTACTGTGTGTGTGTGCACTGTGTGTGCNGTGTGTGTGTCTGTGTGTGTGTGTNGTGTGTGTGCCTGTGTGTAGCTGTGTGTTGTGTGTGTGTG
This sequence comes from Lethenteron camtschaticum, assembly GCA_018977245.1. Lineage (NCBI taxonomy): Eukaryota > Metazoa > Chordata > Hyperoartia > Petromyzontiformes > Petromyzontidae > Lethenteron > Lethenteron camtschaticum. Next base: position 7,256 of record WFAB01003884.1, read on the forward strand.
TCNGTGTGTGTGTATNCNGTGTGTGTGTGTNCGCTGTGTGTGTGTGTGTGTGTGTGTGTGTACACTGTGTGTGTGNGCTGTGTGTATGTGCCTGTGTGTGTGCCTGTGTGTGTGCTGTGTGTGTGGACCTGTGTGTCTGTGTGTGTGTACTGTGTGTACTGTGTGTGTGTTGTACACTGTGTGTGTGTACACTGTGTGTGTGTGTCTGTGTGNGTACTGTGTACGTGTGCACTGTGTGTGTGTGTGTGTGCTGTGTGTGTCTGTGTGTGTTGACACTGTGTGTGTGTACTGTGTTNCGTGTGTGTGTGTATGTGTACTGTGTGTGTGNGTGTGTGTTGTACTGTGTGTACTGTGTGTGTGTTGTGTGTGTGTGCTGTGTGTGACNGTGTGTGTGCACTGTGTGTGTGTACTGTGTGTGTGTCTGTGTGTGTGTGTGTNTACTGTGTGTGTGTACTGTGTGTGTGTGTNCACTGTGTGTGTGTGTCTGTGTGTGTGACACTGTGTGTGTCTGTGTGTGTGTGTACACTGTGTGTGTTNCTGTGTGTGTGTACTGTGTGTGTGTCNGTGTGTGGCACTGCTCTGTGTGTGTGTGTGTACTGTGTGTCNGTGTGGTGTGTCTGTGTGTGTGTGTGCACTCTGTGTGTGTGTGTGTAGGACCNGTGTGTGTGTGTACACTGTGTGTGAGNACACTGTGTGTGTGTGNGTGTGTGTGACNGTGTGTGTGTGTACTGTGTGTGTGCACCGTGTGTGTGTGTGTACACTGTGTGTGTGCACTGTGTGTGTGTACTGTGTGTGTACCTGTGTGTGTGNACTGTGTGTGTGCNCTGTGTGTGTGCGTGTGTGTGTTACTGTGTGTACACTGTGTGTGTCTGTGTGTGTGTGTGTACTGTGTGTGTGTGTACACATGTGTGTGTGTGTACTGTGTGTGTGTNTGTGTGTNTNCTGTGTGTGTGCNGTGTGTGTGTGTAGTACTGTGTGTGTGTACTGTGTGTGTGTGCNGTGTGTGTGTGTGNCTGTGTGGTGTGTGCACTGTGTGTGTGCACTGTGTGTGTACTGTGTGTGTGTACTGTGTGTGTGTGTGCTGTGTGTGTGTACACTGTGTGCTGTGTGTGTGTACACTGTGTGTGTGTACTGTGTGTGTGCGTACAATGTGTGTGTGTACNGTGTGTGTGTGTACACTGTGTGTGTGTACTGTGTGTGTGTGCACTGTGTCTGTGTACTGTGTGTGTGTGTACTGTGTGTGTGTGTGTGCAGTGTGTCTGTGTAGTGTGTGTATACACTGTGTGTGTATACACTGTGTGTGTGCTGTGTGTGTGTGCACTGTGTGTGTGTACTTGTGTGTGTGTACTGTGAGTGTGTACCTGTGTGTACTGTGTGTCACTGTACACTGTGTGTGTGTCTGTGTGTACTGTGTATGTGTGCACTGTCTGTGTGTGTACTGTGTACACTGTGTGTGTACTGTGTGTGTGTGTACACTGTGTGTACTGTGTGCACTGTGTGTGTGTGTACACTGTGTGTCTGTGTGTGTGCACTGTGTGTGTGTGTACACTGTGCGTGCACTGTGTGTGTGTGTCTGTGTGTNCACTGTGTAGTGTGCACTGTGTAGTGTGTATTGTGTAGTGTGTACCTGTGCAGTGTGTACCTGTGTGTACTGTGTACACTGTGTGTGTGTGTACACTCTGTGTGTGTGTGTACACTGTGTGTGTACAATGTGTGTGTGTACTGTGTAGTGTGTACCTGTGCAGTGTGTACCTGTGTGTACTGTGTGCACTGTGTACAATGTGTGTGTGTACTGTGTGTGTACCTGTGTGTGTGTGTGTACACTGTGCGTGCACTGTGTGTGTCCCTCTGTGTGTACCTCTGTGTGTGCCCTCTGTGTGTACCTCGGTNCTGTGTACCTCTGTGTGTACCTCTGCGTGTACCTGTGTGTGTGTACTGNTGTGTGTGTACTTGTGTGTGTGTACCTCTGCGTGTACCTCTGTGTGTGTTGCACTGTGTGTGTACCTCGNGTGTGTACACTGTGTGTGTGTGTNCACTGTACCGCAGTGTGTCCCTCTGCGTGTGTGACCTCTGTGTGTGTGTACACTGTGTGTGTGTCCCTCTGCGTATGTGTACACTGTGTGTGTGTACCTCTGTGTGTGTGTACCTCTGTGTGTGTGTACTCTGCGTATGTGTACACTGTGTGTGTGTACATGTAGCCCGCATGCCTAAACAGCTTTTGTTCGGCCGGATCGAGGGGGCTAAACGGGCGCGGCACGGGCTAGAGAAGAGATGGGGTGATGTGGTACAGGAGGACGTGGAGCTGAGTGGACTTGCCGATGACTGGTACCAGCTGTGTCAAGATCGGCCTCTGTGGATGGCAGTGCCAGGCTAGGTACACCCTGAGGCTACTGGGCAGTTGGAGGCAGTCGCCCTCCAACAACAACGGAGGGCAGAGGAGCGACGCTCACAACAACGAGCGGAGCGCCGGGTAGCTAAAGCACAGCGAGTTGGCACAGTAGGGGGCACAGGTGGTGCATCAGCCAGTCATCTCGGTCATCTTGGTCAGTCGACCCGTGGCACCTGCTGGGTCTGCGCCGTGACCTCCTCCTCCTGCACCTAGCCTGGCACAGTAGGGGGCACAGGTGGTGCATCGGCCACTCATCTCAGTCATCTCGGTCAGTCGACCCGTGGCACCTGCTGGGTCTGTCCCGTGACCTCCTGCACCTAGCCTGGCACAGTAGGAGGCACAGGTGGTGCATCAGCCACTCATCTCAGTCAACCCCGTGGCACCTGCTGGGTCTGCCCCGTGACCTCCTGCCAGCGGGCGTTCGACACTTCACGTGGTAGCCTCAAGGTGCACCTGGCCTGGCACAAGCGTCGTGGTGACGTCACGAATGGCCGCTGTCTGCTGCTGTTGTCACGTTCTTACCCCATGTGCCTCCCCCCCCCCCCCCACCTTTGTTGGACATCTGCGTACGAAGAGCTTCGTAGCTCCTCGGATTTCCTTCTGCCGCAGTCGAAAACGCAGGCTGCTGATGCCGACTTTGGGGTCACGGAGTTGGTGTTTGACGGTGCGCGTCTGTCACGTTTCGTCGACCCACGGCATGTTGTTGTTGTTGTTGATGTTGTTGTTGTGTGTCCCTCCAGATTCACAGCCACCATCTCAGCCATCACCAGCGGCGGCAGCAGCAGCGGCAGCAGCAGAACCGCAGCAGCAGTAGGAGCAGCAGCAGAGGTAGTATCAGTAGTAGTATTAGTAGCAGAAGTAGCAGTAGTAGTAGCAGCAGTAGTAGTATTAGCAGCAGAAGCAGTAGTAGCAGCAGTAGCAGCAGCAGCAGTAGTATTAGCAGCAGTAGTAGCAGAAGTAGTATCAGTAGTAGGAGCAGCAGTAGCAGCAGTAAGAGTAGCAGTAGTAGTAGCACCAGAAGTTGTTGTAGGAGCAGCAGTATTAGTAGCAGTAGCAGCAGCAGTAGCAGCAGTAGTAGTAGAAGTAGCAGCAGCAGCATTAGCAGCGACAATCACCACCGTACATCAACAACAGCCGACACCAGCGCACTCACAGAACTCACCACCATCATCCACCTCGTCCACCATCACGTCCACCATCACGTCCACCACCTCGTCCACCACCACCTTGTCCACCCACCCCACCCGCGCTTCCGGGCTGATACTACATTGTTGTTATTTCAATTTCCACGGGTCGGTGTGGATCCCACAACATTGTAGTCCACCCGTGTCGTCGAAATGAACAATGTGTTCAGCCTCTGCTCCTTAATCGTCACCGCAGCCTCCTCCTCGTTCATCGCAGCCGTGACAGCGTCCACCATCGTCGTCGTCGTCGTCGTAGCTAGTTAGTTAGTTGGTGGTGGTAGTGGTAGTCAGTTCGTGGTGGTGGTAGGTTTTTTTTTCAGTTCGTGGTGGTAGTTTGTGGTGGTGGTAGTTGGTTAGTTCGTGGTGGTGGTACGTCAGTTCGTGGTGGTGGTGGTGGTAGTTCGTGGTGGTGGTACGTCAGTTCGTGGTGGTGGTAGCTGGTTCGTTAGTTAGTGGTGGTGGTGGTAGCTAGTTNGTGGTGGTGGTAGTTAGTTGTGGTGGTGGTAGTTCGTGGTGGTGGTAGGTTTTTTTTTCAGTTCGTGGTGGTAGTTTGTGGTGGTGGTAGCTGGTTAGTTTGTGGTGGTGGTGGTAGTTCGTGGTGGTGGTACGTCAGTTCGTGGTGGTGGTAGCTGGTTCGTTAGTTAGTGGTGGTGGTAGTTAGTTGTGGTGGTGGTGGTGGTAGTTTGTGTTGGTGGTAGTCTTTTTTTTCAGTTCGTGGTGGTAGTTTGTGGTGGTGGTAGCTCGTTAGTTAGTGGTGGTGGTGGTTAGTTCGTGGTGGTGGTAGTTAGTTCGTGTGGTGGTG
>WFAB01003885.1:0-11630 GCA_018977245.1 Lethenteron camtschaticum
CTTCGTGCTTTCGGAGTCCCTGACCCTCAGCTCACGATCATTAAGGACCTTCATGATGGTGAGCGGGCCCGGGTAAAACTACGTGGCCGGGAGTCGGAGCCATTCCCTGTACACCTTGGGGTGCGACAGGGATGTCCTCTGGCTCCCATATTATTTTACATCTATTTTGACCACGTAGCTTGTGAAGCCTTCGATGGCTGTCCCCGAGAAATGTATACCTGGTATAGAGGCTGATCGATACCCAGGTGCGGCCAAGGGATGGCTCCCTATTGGTCAACCACGTTATGTATGCCGATGATTTGGTAATTGCTGCTCACTCAGAGGAAGAGTTGGAGACGCTGCTGCTGAGACTGGAGCATGCCACTAAGAGGTGGGGCCTTACCATCAGCCCCACCGAAACTAAGCACCTGCCTGGGTATTTTGTACCATCGGGCACTCCACTCCCACAACTCCCAATTGGTGATGGGGCAGTTGTGGAGAGAGTGGAGAGTTTCCCATACTTGGGCAGCATGCTCATGACCGGCTCCAGTTTAACAGCAGAGGTCTCCGAATCAGTCAAGCGAAATTTTTTCATCGGCTGCGTAACGCCGCTGTGTGGAAGCTACCTGGTCTGTCGCTCCGCACGAAGCTTCGGGTCTTCTCGGCCACGGTCATTCCCTCTCTTCTCTACGCTTGCGAAACGTGGAACCCCCTCATTGACTATCTTCACGGATTAGATAAATTTAGGCTGGCCTGTCTACAATCCATCCTGGGTTTAACCTGCAGGCTGGATTGTGTGAGGAGCTCACAAATCGTTGAAAGATCTGGGCAAAGTCCCATCAGTGAGCTCCTCCGGCAGGCAAGGCTGCGTTGGCTGGGTCATGTAGCCCGCATGCCCAGCCACCGCATGCCTAAACAGCTTTTGTTCGGCCGGATCGAGGGGGCTAAACGGGCGCGGCACGGGCTGGAGAAGAGATGGAGTGAAGTGGTACAGGAGGACGTGGAGCTGAGTGGACTTGCCGATGACTGGTACCAGCGGTGTCAAGATCGGCCTCAGTGGAGGAGGCTCGTGAAGGACGCTACTGGGCAGTTGGAGGCAGTCGCCCTCCAACAACAACGGAGGGCGGAGGAGCGACGCTCACAACAACGAGCGGAGCGCCGGGTGGCTAAAGCACAGCAAGTTGGCACGGTAGGGGGCACAGGTGGTGCATCAGCCAGTCGTCTCGGTCATCTCGGTCTGTCGAGACGACAGACCTGTTCTTCACCTGAGGACGGCTGCTTGCGTTGTGGCCGAAACGTCGTGATAATAACTATATTTTTTATTATTTTCCTTCTACGTTACTTTAATAAAAATAAAACATAATAAAATACAATGTTACGTATTTTAGTATGTTTTATTTTTATTATTGTATTATTTCCCTTCTACGTGATGACTTTACCGAAAGAACCAAGAAGATGAATCCCTGCTGCAGTCACGAAAGAAGCTTTACATCGAAATAAAACAACGACGACCTCGAGTGCGGATGACATCGTTCGGCTAAACCACGCTCCACGTTACTACACTACGGGGCTGAGTGGGTGGGTGTCTGTGTCTCTGTTGTTGTTGTGTTTGTGTTGTTGGTGTTATTGTGTTGTTGTTGTGTTGTTGTTGTTATTGTGTTGTTGTGTTGTTTTGTTGTGTTGTTGTGGTTGTGTTGTTGTGTTTGTGTTGTTGGTGTGTTGTTGTTTGTGTTGTTGTGGTTGTTGTTGTGTTGTTGGTGTTTTTGTTGTGTTGTTGTTGTTTTTGTTGTGTTGTTGTTGTTTGTGTTGTGTTGTTGTGGTTGTGTTGGTGTTTGTGTTGTTGCTATGTTGGTGTTTGCGTTGTTGTGTTTGTGGTGTTGTTGTTGTGTTGTTGTTGTTTGTGTTGTTTTGTTGTGTTGTTGGTGTTGTTGTTGGTGTTGTTGTTGTCTGTGTTGTTGCCGCGAGAAAAACGAGAGAGTGTCAGGCGACGAACATGCGACCGTTGTTTTTAATGTCCATAATGGATGGGGGGGGGGGGGGGGTAAGGGAGGGGGGCAAACCACAGGTAGGTAATGCAGCAACTCGCTATAAGGGGGAGGGAGGGGGGTGTGTGTGTGGGGGGTCCGTGGCAAACCACACAACCCCGTACCGTTACCACGAGCAGTCAGACCCCCCGGGGGGGCCCCCCCCCCAAAAAAAAAATAAACAACAACAACGAACGCCCCCCACCGCCCACCACAACCTCTTCCTCCTACACACTAAACCAGACACGTGACTGCCGCCCCTTTCTTCTCGAAACGGGCAACTTTACATTCACGGCCGTGACGTCATAGCGAGCACATGCATAAACGTGACGTCACAATGGAAGCACGTGCCTGGGGTGGGGGGCGGGGCGAGGTCACATGACCCTCCACCCCGACGTCACAAAGGGAGCACGTGCCTGGGGGAAGGGGGGGGGTGAGGTGTCACATGACCCAGCCAGGAAGCGTCTCAGCCACCCGCCATGTCACCCGCCATGTCACCCGCCATGTCACCCGCCATGTCACCCGCCATGTCACCCGCCATGTCACCCGCCATGTCACCGCCATGTCACCCGCCCACCCAGTCAGTCAACCACACAGCCACCCACCCACCATGTCTGTCACCCGCCCATCCAGTCACCCAGCATGTCACCCGCCCACCCAGTCAGTCACCCACCCAGTCAGTCAGTCACCCACCCAGTCAGTCACCCACCCCCCCAGTCACCCACCCAGTCAGCCACCCACCCACCCAGTCACCCACCCAGTCAGCCACCCACCCACCCAGTCACCCACCCACCATGCCACCCACCCACCATGTCTGTCACCCAGTCACCCAGCCACCCACCCAGTCACCCACCCGCCCACCCAGTCACCCACCCACCATGCCACCCACCCACCATGTCTGTCACCCAGTTACCCACCCACCCACCCAGCCACCCAGTCAGTCACCCAGTCAGTCACCCACCCACCCAGTCACCCACCCAGTCAGTCAGTCACCCAGCCACCCACCCACCCACCCACCATGTCACCCACCATGTCACCCACCCAGTCACCATGTCACCCACCCACCCACCCAGTCACCCGCCCGCCATGTCACCCACCCACCCAGTCCCCCATGTCACCATGCTACTCTACAGAAATTGCAAGTTTCGTTCTAACTCCGCGTCAAACTAATTTGAGGCAACTCATGCCGCCGATTCGTCTGTGAATTGTTTTGTCGTCGTTATCGCCACTTGCCTCGTCTCTCACTCCACTCTATACACTCTCCACTCTCTCTACTATCTCCACTCTATACTCTATCTCCACTCTATACTCTATCTCCACTCTATACTCTATCTCCACTCTATACTCTATCTCCACTCTATACTCTATCTCCACTCTATACTCTATCTCCACTCTATACTCTATCTCCACTCTATACTCTATCTCCACTCTATACTCTATCTCCACTCTCTCCTCTATCTCCACTCTATACTCTATCTCCACTCTATACTCTATCTCCACTCTATACTCTATCTCCACTCTATACTCTATCTCCACTCTCTCTACTATCTCCACTCTATACTCTATCTCCACTCTATACTCTATCTCCACTCTATACTCTATCTCCACTCTATACTCTATCTCCACTCTATACTCTATCTCCACTCTCTCTACTATCTCCACTCTATACTCTATCTCCACTCTATACTCTATCTCCACTCTATACTCTATCTCCACTCTATACTCTATCTCCACTCTCTCTACTATCTCCACTCTATACTCTATCTCCACTCTATACTCTATCTCCACTCTATACTCTATCTCCACTCTATACTCTATCTCCACTCTATACTCTATCTCCACTCTCTCTACTATCTCCACTCTATACTCTATCTCCACTCTATACTCTATCTCCACTCTATACTCTATCTCCACTCTATACTCTCCACTCTATACTCTCCACTCTCTCTACTCTCCACTCTATACTCTCCACTCTATACTCTCCACTCTCTCTACTCTCCACTCTCTACTCTATCTCCACTCTCTACTCTATCTCCACTCTATACTCTCCACTCTCTCTACTCTCCACTCTCTCTACTCTCCACTCTCTATACTCTCCACTCTATACTCTCTACTCTCTCTCTCTCCACTCTATACTCTCCACTCTATACTCTCCACTCTATACTCTCCTATCTTCACTCTCCACTCTACTCTCTCTCACTCTCTCGACTGTCTCTCACTCCACTCTCTCTCTACACTCTCCACTCTCTCTCCACTTTCACTCCACTCTCCCTCACTCACTCCACTCTCTCTCCTATCGTCACTCTACTCTCTCTCCACTCTCTCTCTACTCTCTCTCACTCCACTCTCCTATCTTCACTCTCCACTATCTCACTCACTCCACTCTCTACACTCTCTCTACTCTCCCTCACTCACTCCACTCTCTCTCCACTCTCTCTATCTTCACTCTACTCTCACTCACTCACTCCACTCTCTACTCTCACTCACTCCACTCTCTCTCCTATCTTCACTCTACTCTCACTCACTCCACTCTCTCTACTCTCACTCACTCCACTCTCTCTCACTCCACTCTGTTTCACTCTCTCCTCTCTCTCCGATCTCCACTCCACTCCACTCTCTCTCCACTCTCTCCCATCTCTCCACTCTCACTCTCCACTCTCTCCGCTCACTCTCCACTCTCTCTCCTATCTTCACTCTAATCTCTCTCCGCTCGTCTGCCAAGGTGGAACAGGAGATCATCCTCATCCAGAGCTCGCTACGTAAATAGATTTTTGTTACTTTTCCAGAAGCCGACACTTGGGGCATCGTTGCGAACCCTTAAATACAGCGAGATGGAGTGGCGGATATAGTCACAACGAGAGCCATAGACTCACACAAAGAGCCATAGACTCACACAGAGAGTCAGACTGTGAGTCTCTGTGGTGAGTCTGTGGGTCTCTGTGTGGTGAGTCTGTGTGTCTCTGTGTGGTGAGTCTGTGGGTCTCTGTGTGGTGAGTCTGTGGGTCTCTGTGGTGAGTCTGTGGGTCTCTGTGTGGTGAGTCTGTGGGTCTCTGTGTGGTGAGTCTGTGGGTCTCTGTGTGGTGAGTCTGTGGGTCTCTGTGTGGTGAGTCTGTGGGTCTCTGTGTGGCGAGTCTGTGGGTCTCTGTGTGGCGAGTCTGTGGGTCTCTGTGTGGCGAGTGTGGGTCTCTGTGTGGCGAGTCTGTGGGTCTCTGTGTGGCGAGTCTGTGGGTCTCTGTGTGGCGAGTCTGTGGGTCTCTGTGTGGCGAGTCTGTGGGTCTCTGTGTGGCGAGTCTGTGGGTCTCTGCGTGAGTCTGTGGGTCTCTGCGTGAGTCTGTGAGTCTCTGCGTGAGTCTGTGGGTCTCTGCGTGAGTCTGTGGGTCTCTGCGTGAGTCTGTGGGTCTCTGCGTGAGTCTGTGGGTCTCTGCGTGAGTCTGTGGGTCTCTGCGTGAGTCTGTGGGTCTCTGCGTGAGTCTGTGGGTCTCTGCGTGAGTCTGTGGGTCTCTGCGTGAGTCTGTGGGTCTCTGCGTGAGTCTGTGGGTCTCTGCGTGAGTCTGTGGGTCTCTGCGTGAGTCTGTGGGGTCTCTGCGTGAGTCTGTGGGTCTCTGCGTGAGTCTGTGGGTCTCTGCGTGAGTCTGTGGGTCTCTGTGTGAGTCTGTGGGTCTCTATGTGAGTCTATGGGTCTATGCGAGTCTCTGCATGAGTCTATGGGTCTCTGCATGAGTCTGTGGGTCTCTGTGTGAGTCTTTGGGGTCTCTATGTGAGTCTATGGGTCTATGCGAGTCTCTGCATGAGTCTGTGGGTCTCTGCGTGAGTCTGTGGGTCTCTGTGTGAGTCTTTGGGTCTCTATGTGAGTCTATGGGTCTATGCGAGTCTCTGCATGAGTCTGTGGGTCTCTGCGTGAGTCTGTGGGTCTCTGTGCGAGTCTGTGGGTCTGTGTGCGAGTGAGATGGGGAGAGAGATGGGAGAGAGAGATGGGGAGAGAGATGAGAGAGAGATGGGGGAGAGATGAGAGATGGGACAGAGATGGGGGGGAGATGGGAGAGATGGGGGAGAGAAAGATGGGAGAGATGGGGGAGAGAGATGGGGGAGAGAGATGGGGGAGAGAGATGGGGGAGAGAGATGGGGGAGAGAGATGGGGGAGAGAGATGGGGGAGAGAGATGGGGGAGAGATGGGGAGAGAGATGGGGGAGATGGGGGAGAGAGATGGGGGAGATGGGGGAGAGAGATGGGGGAGAGAGATGGGGGAGATGGGGGAGAGAGATGGGGGAGATGGGGGAGAGAGATGGGGGAGAGAGATGGGGGAGAAAGATGGGGGAGAGATGGGGAGAGAGATGGGGGAGAGAGATGGGGGGAGAGATGGGGGAGAGATGGGGGAGAGAGATGGGGGGAGAGATGGGGGAGAGAGATGGGGGGAGAGATGGGGGAGAGAGACGGGAGAGAGAGAGATGGGGGAGAGAGATGGGGGAGAGAGATGGGGGAGAGAGATGGGGGGAGAGATGGGGAGGGGAGAGATGGGGGAGAGAGATGGGGGAGAGAGATGGGGGAGAGAGATGGGGGGAGAGATGGGGGAGAGATGGGGGAGAGAGATGGGGGAGAGAGATGGGGGAGAGAGATGGGGGAGAGAGATGGGGGAGAGAGATGGGGGAGAGATGGGGGAGAGAGATGGGGGAGAGAGATGGGGGAGAGAGATGGGGGAGAGAGATGGGGGAGAGATGGGGGAGAGAGATGGGGGAGAGAGATGGGGGAGAGAGATGGGGGAGAGAGATGGGGGAGAGAGATGGGGGAGAGAGATGGGGGAGAGAGATGGGGGGAGAGAGATGGGGGAGAGAGATGGGGGAGAGAGATGGGGGAGAGAGATGGGGGAGAGAGATGGGGGAGAGAGATGGGGAGAGAGATGGGGGAGAGAGATGGGGGAGAGAGATGGGGGGAGAGATGGGGGAGAGATGGGGGAGAGAGATGGGGGGAGAGATGGGGGAGAGAGAGGGGAGAGAGATGGGGGAGAGATGGGGAGAGAGATGGGGGAGAGAGATGGGGGAGATGGGGAGAGAGATGGGGGAGATGGGAGAGAGATGGGGGAGAGAGATGGGGAGAGATGGGGAGAGAGATGGGGGAGATGGGGGAGAGAGATGGGGGAGAGAGATGGGGGAGAAAGATGGGGGAGAGAGATGGGGGAGAGAGAGAGATGGGGGAGAGAGAGAGATGGGGGAGAGATGAGAGATAAGAGATGGGAGAGATGGGAGAGGTCACAGAGAGAGAAACTCACAGGAGGAGGAGGAATCAGGATCAGTGTTGTTACAAAAATCCTAGAAACAAAAACTGTGTGGGGTTTTTTTTTGCATGGGGACTTTACGGATACACCCTTGGGTTGTTGTGTTATAGCTTTATAGATCCAGAGAATTGTGGATTTTAAAATTGGGGGGGGGGGGGGGTGGGGGGGGGAGTAAACAGCACTACGCCGCTGTGAAATTCCAGAGAAATGTGGACACGAAAAATAATAATAAAGTCGTGGTGATGATGATGGTGGTACGACCATGGTGATGATGGTGATGATGGTACGTCCATGGTGATGATAGTGGTGATGATGGTGGTGATGGTGATGATGGTGATGGTACGTCCATGGTGATGATGGTGGTATGATGATGGTGGTATGACGATGGTGGTGATGGTGGTGATGGTACGTCCATGGTGATGATGGTGGTATGATGATGGTGGTGATGATGGTGATGGTACGTCCATGGCTATGATGGTGATGATGGTACGGTGATGATGATGATGATGGTACGGTGATGATGATGATGATGGTGGTGGTGATAATATTGATGCCCATGGCGGTGATGAAGATGCTGATCATACTGGTGATGGTACGACCATGGTGATGATGGTGAAGATGATGGTACGTCCATGGTGATGATGGTGATGATGATGGTACGTCCATGGTGATGATGGTGAAGATGATGGTACGTCCATGGTGATGATGGTGGTGATGATGATGGTACGACCATGGTGATGATGGTGAAGATGATGGTACGTCCATGGTGATGATGGTGGTGATGATGATGGTACGTCCATGGTGATGATGGTGGTGATGATGATGGTACGTCCATGGTGATGGTGGTGATGATGATGGTACGTCCATGGTGATGGTGGTGAAGATGATGGTACGTCCATGGTGATGATGGTGGTGATGATGATGGTACGTCCATGGTGATGATGGTGGTGATGATGATGGTACGTCCATGGTGATGATGGTGGTGATGATGATGGTACGTCCATGGTGATGGTGGTGAAGATGATGGTACGTCCATGGTGATGATGGTGGTGATGATGATGGTACGACCATGGTGATGATGGTGAAGATGATGGTACGTCCATGGTGATGTTGCTGCAGCTGTTGCTGCTACTGCTGCTGCAGCTGCTGCTTCAAGCTGCAAGATGTAGCTGCTACTGCTGCTGCTACTGCTGCTGTAGCTGCAAGCTACTGCTGCTGCTGCTGCTACTGCTGCTGCTACTGCTGTAGCTGCAAGCTACTGCTGCTGCTGCTGCTACTGCTGCTGTAGCTGCTGTAGCTGCAAGCTACTGCTGCTGCAGCTGCTGCTTCAAGCTGCAAGATGTAGCTGCTACTGCTGCCGCTGCTGCTGTAGCTGCAAGCTACTGCTGCTGTAGCTGCTGCCGCTGCTGCTGCTGCTGCTTGGAGCTGCTGCTGTAGCTGCTGCCGCTGCAGCTGCCGTGTGCGTGATCCCAACAGAGTAATTTTCCAGCCGATCCTTTCAGCATTCGGGATTGTCTGGCCCAATCTGTACCGGTTTACAGAGTGTGACAGTGTGTCAGTGTGTGTGTGTCAGTGTGTCAGTGTGTGTGTGTCAGTGTGTGTGTGACAGTGTGTGTGTGTCAGTGTGTGTGTCAGTGTGTGTGTCAGTGTGTGTGTCAGTGTGTGTGTCAGTGTGTAGGTGTGTGTGTGTCGGTGTGTGTGTGTCGGTGTGTGTGTGTCGGTGTGTGTGTGTCGGTGTGTGTGTGTCAGTGTGTGTGTGTAGGTGTGTGTGTGTAGGTGTGTCAGTGTGTGTGTGTGTCAGTGTGTGTGTGTGTCAGTGTGTGTGTGTGTCAGTGTGTGTGTGTGTCAGTGTGTGTCAGTGTGTGTGTGTGTCAGTGTGTGTGCGTGTGTCAGTGTCAGTGTGTGTGTCAGTGTGTGTGTCAGTGTGTGTATCAGTGTGTGTCAGTGTGTGTGTGACAGTGTGTCAGTGTGTGTGTGACAGTGTGTCAGTGTGTGTGTGTCAGTGTGTCAGTGTGTGTGTGACAGTGTGTCAGTGTGTGGTGTCAGTGTGTCAGTGTGTGTGTGACAGTGTGTCAGTGTGTGTGTGACAGTGTGTCAGTGTGTGTGTGACAGTGTGTCAGTGTGTGTGTGACAGTGTGTCAGTGTGTGTGTGTCAGTGTGTCAGTGTGTGTGTGACAGTGTGTCAGTGTGTGTGTGTCAGTGTGTCAGTGTGTGTGTGACAGTGTGTCCAGTGTGTGGTGTGACAGTGTGTCAGTGTGTGTGTGACAGTGTGTCAGTGTGTGTGTGTCAGTGTGTCGTGTCAGTGTGGTGTGTGACAGTGTGTCAGTGTGTGTGTGACAGTGTGTCAGTGTGTGTGTGACAGTGTGTCAGTGTGTGTGTGACAGTGTGTCAGTGGTGTGGTGTGTCAGTGTTGTGTCAGTGTGTGTGTGTCAGTGTGTCAGTGTGTGTGTGACAGTGTGTCAGTGTGTGTGTGACAGTGTGTCAGTGTGTGTGTGACAGTGTGTCAGTGTGTGTGTGACAGTGTGTCAGTGTGTGTGTGACAGTGTGTCAGTGTGTGTGTGACAGTGTGTCAGTGTGTGTGTGACAGTGTGTCAGTGTGTGTGTGACAGTGTGTCAGTGTGTGTGTGACAGTGTGTCAGTGTGTGTGTGACAGTGGTGTCAGTGTGTGTGTGTCAGTGTGTCAGTGTGTGTGTGACAGTGTGTCAGTGTGTGTGTGACAGTGTGTCAGTGTGTGTGCGTGTCAGTGTGTGTGCGTGTAGCTGTGTGTCAGTGTGTAGCTGTGTGTGTAGGTGTGCGTGTGTGTATACGTGTGCATAGCTGTGTGTGTGTGTAGGTGTGTGTAGCTGTGTGTGTAGGTGTGCGTGTGTGTATACGTGTGCGCGTGTGTATAGCTGTGTGTGTGTGTAGGTGTGTGTAGATGTGTGTAGCTGTGTGTACGTGTGTGTACGTGTGTGTACGTGTGTGTGTGTAGGTGTGTGTGCGTGTGTGTAGCTGTGTGTGTGTTGGTGTGTGTGTGTAGGTGTGTGTGTAATTTGTGTAAAGACTCGTACCCATCTCCACCATCACCCGACACTGGTGAACATCATGATGATGGTGGTGATGGTGGTGATGGTGCTTTTACTGCTGGTGGTGATGATGGTGATGATGGTGGTGATGATGGTGGTGATGATGATGGTGGTGGTGATGATGGTGGTGATGGTGGCGATGATGATGGTGGTGATGGTGGTGATGATGCTTTTACTGCTGGTGGTGATGATGGTGATGATGGTGGTGATAGTGATGATGATGCCATTGCAGTGATGGTGATGTTACAGCGATGGTGGTGATGATGATGTTACAGTGATGGTGGTAATAGTGATAATGATGTTGTTACAGTGATCTTGACAATGTTGATGGTGTTGTTGTTGTTGATGCAACACAATCTATATTTCTATAGAGAGCAGTGAAATCCTCAAAGACTTACACCACCACCACCACCGTGGTGGTGGTGGTGGTGGTGGCGATGGTTATGGCAGCGGTGATGATGGTGGTGATGGTGACGATGGTGACGGTGGTGACGATGGTGGTGGTGGTGATGATGGTGGTGATGGTGACGATGGTGACGGTGGTGACGGTGGTGACGATGGTGGTGGTGGTGATGATGGTGGTGATGGTGACGATGGTGACGGTGGTGACGGTGGTGACGGTGGTGACGATGGTGGTGATGATGATGATGGTGATGATGACCATGATGGTGATGACGGTGACGATGGTGATGATGATATTGTTGTTGTCGTCACAGTTAGCGTTGTTGTTGTCTGATGGTTGTTGTTGTTGTAGTCTTATGGTTGTTGTAGTCTGATGGTTGATGTTGTTGTTGTCTGATTGTTGTTGCCCCGCTTGCCATTCCTGTTGTTGTTGTTGCTGCTGCACAACTGTTGCTACCCCTGCTGCGTCAGCGACAGCTGCAGCTGCAGCTGGTGGTGCTGGTGGTTGTTGTTGGTTGTTGTCTCGTCGTTGTTGTTGTTGGCCTTGTCAAAGTTGTTGCCTCCGCCAGCCCTGGTGCTTGGGTTGTTGACCGCGCCATCGGTTGTTGTTGTTGCAACTGTAGCTACTATTGCTGCTGCTGCTGTTGTTGCTGCTGCCGATGATGCTACTGTTGCTGTTGCTGCAACTGCTGCTGTTGTTGCTGATGATGATGCTACTGTTGCTGCTGCTGCTTCTACTGTAGCTGCTGCTGCTGCTGCTGCTGTTGTTGCTGTTGTTGCTGCTGTTGCAACTGCTGCTGCTGCTGATGATGCTGCTGCTGCTTCGACTGTAGCTGCTGCTGCTGTTGTTGCTGCTGCTGTTTCGACTGTTGCTGCTGCTGTGCTGTTGTT
>WFAB01003886.1:0-11617 GCA_018977245.1 Lethenteron camtschaticum
CACTGTGTCTCTGTCTGTTTCCCCCGTGACTCTGTCTCCCCATGTCTCCCCGTATCTCCCCGCGTGTCCCCAATCTCGTAGCCACCACCCCCGCCACCACCACCACCACCACCCCGCCACCACCACCACCGCCACCACCGCCACCACCACCACCCCCACCGCCACCACCACCGCCACCACCACCACCACCCCCACCGCCACCACAACCCCCACCACCACCACCCCCACCACCACCACCCCCACCGCCCCCACCACCACCACCGCCGCCACCACTCCCACCACCACCACCGCCACCACCACCCCCACCGCCACCACCACCCCACCACCACCACCCCACCACCACCACCCCCACCGCCCCCACCACCACCACCGCCGCCACCACTCCCACCACCACCACCGCCACCACCCCATCCACCACCACCACCCCATCCACCACCACCACCACCACCGCCACCACCACCACCACCGCCCCATCCACCTCGCGTGGGGTGTCCACGGGGGACGTGGTGACGCTCTTTGCCAGCGGCCGTGTCGCCTCCATCAGCTCGCTGGTGGCCATGGCGACGCTGCTGGTGACGCTGCTGGTGCTGGTGCTGGCGCTGGTGTGCACCGTGCGGGACAGACGGAGCCCCGGCAATCGTCCCGGTGAGCGGCGGCGGCTACACAGATGTTGACTACCTCGCCTGGTGCGTAGGAGGTCGTGGGTTCGATCCAGACCCTGACGCCTGCTGCTGTATACTTGGAGTTTGCGTGTCTCTCTCTCATCATCATCACGGTGGCTAGGAGATGTTGACTACCTCGCCTGGTATACAGGAGGGCGTGGGCTACATCCCCGCCCCGGACGCCTGCTGCTGCTGTATATTTGGAGTCTGCGTGTCTCTCTCTCATCATCATCTACTACACTATAAGAGTTTCTCTCCCCACGCTGCGTGCTATCTTCTCGTTCCCCAGCGATGGAGCAGCCAGCGACCGCCCCGAGCCTGCTCCCTGACAGTCCCGGCAGCCACCACCACCACTGCGACCACCACCATCACCGCCGCTGCGACCACGACACCACCACCACCATCACCACGGTGGCGGCGGTGGAGGAGCAGAGCTGGCAACTCTAGAATCCCGCCCCCGGCCCTGGTTGACATTGCCGGATGAAAGCCGCTCACCGAGTCGTCTCCGCACCAACCCGTTCACCTCCTGCAGGGTGACCGTGCGCTGGCCGCGAGACAGTGACCACCTCGCGTGGCACGCGCGACGTGCCGGGTTCCAGCTCGAGCCGTGACGACGACGATGACGCCCGCTGCTGTTGGCTCGGAGTTGGCGACGTCCGTTCCAGAGGAGAATGAATGATGTTTTACACGGCAAGTTATACATGTGTAGTGTTGTAAAGGACAGACTAATAAACCTCTTTATGGCACACACAGTTTATTGTCTTAATGACACAGTCCCTAACACACACAAGGGTTGTACGGTCCCCTCACCCGTTACCCTGAGGAGGTACAGCCTCCTGACCTGCACAGCTCACACTCTTCACTCCTAATCTACGGAGCTACAGCCTCCAGACTTGCCGTCTATCCAATCTCCCCGCCATCCCAGCATCCTCCAGACTTGCCGTCTACCCAATCTCCCCGCCATCCCAGCGTCCTCCAGACTTGCCGTCTATCCAATCTCCCCGCCCCAGCGTCCTCCAGACTTGCCGTCTACCCAATCTCCCCCCTAGCCCAGCGTCCTCCAGACTTGCCGTCTATCCAATCTCCCCGCTAGCCCAGCGTCCTCCAGACTTGCCGTCTATCCAATCTCCCCGCCATCCCAGCATCCTCCAGACTTGCCGTCTACCCAATCTCCCCGCCTCCCCAGCGTCCTCCAGACTTGCCGTCTACCCAATCTCCCCCTAGCCCAGCGTCCTCCAGACTTGCCGTCTATCCAATCTCCCCCTAGCCCAGCGTCCTCCAGACTTGCCGTCTATCCAATCTCCCCCTAGCCCAGCGTCCTCCAGACTTGCCGTCTATCCAATCTCCCCGCTAGCCCAGCGTCCTCCAGACTTGCCGTCTATCCAATCTCCCCGCCATCCCAGCGTCCTCCAGACTTGCCGTCTACCCAATCTCCCCGCTAGCCCAGCGTCCTCCAGACTTGCCGTCTATCCAATCTCCCGCCATCCCAGCGTCCTCCAGACTTGCCGTCTATCCAATCTCCCCGCTAGCCCAGCGTCCTCCAGACTTGCCGTCTATCCAATCTCCCCGCCATCCCAGCGTCCTCCAGACTTGCCGTCTATCCAATCTCCCCGCCATCCCAGCGTCCTCCAGACTTGCCGTCTATCCAATCTCCCCGCCATCCCAGCGTCCTCCAGACTTGCCGTCTATCCAATCTCCCCGCCATCCCAGCGTCCTCCAGACTTGCCGTCTATCCAATCTCCCCGCCATCCCAGCGTCCTCCAGACTTGCCGTCTATCCAATCTCCCGCCATCCCAGCGTCCTCCAGACTTGCCGTCTATCAATCTCCCGCCATCCCAGCGTCCTCCAGACTTGCCGTTATCCAATCTCCCCGCCATCCCAGCGTCCTCCAGACTTGCCGTCTATCCAATCTCCCCGCCATCCCAGCGTCCTCCAGACTTGCCGTCTACCCAATCTCCCCGCCATCCCAGCGTCCTCCAGACTTGCCGTCTATCCAATCTCCCCGCTAGCCCAGCGTCCTCCAGACTTGCCGTCTATCCAATCTCCCCGCTCCAGCGTCCTCCAGACTTGCCGTCTATCCAATCTCCCCGCTAGCCCAGCGTCCTCCAGACTTGCCGTCTATCCAATCTCCCCACTAGCCCAGCGTCCTCAGACTTGCCGTCTATCCAATCTCCCCGCTAGCCCAGCGTCCTCAGACTTGCCGTCTATCCAATCTCCCCACTAGCCCAGCGTCCTCCAGACTTGCCGTCTATCCAATCTCCCCGCATCCAGCGTCCTCCAGACTTGCCGTCTATCCAATCTCCCCCTAGCCCAGCGTCCTCCAGACTTGCCGTCTATCCAATCTCCCCGCTAGCCCAGCGTCCTCCAGACTTGCCGTCTATCCAATCTCCCCGCTATCCCAGCGTCCTCCGGCTGGACCTAGGGGAGGCACACCGACCCGGCGGGTCCCCGACCCTCTGGTCGCTCGAGACCTTCGCCCTCACGAGGGCGGGAAGGCTGGGAGCCAGGGTCCTATCCAGGACCTATCTCCCCTGACCACTGGTGACACTGAGCCCCAGCCCTGACAAGGGCTGGGGTCACCACACAGAGACCGACAGACTCACCACACAGAGACCCACAGACTCACCACACAGAGACCCACAGACTCACCACACAGAGACCCACAGACTCACCACACAGAGACCCACAGACTCACCACACTTAGAGACCCACGGACTCACCACACAGAGACCCACGGACTCACCACACAGAGACCCACAGACTCACCACATAGAGACCCACAGACTCACCACACAGAGATCCACAGACTCACCACACAGAGACCCATAGACTCACCACACAGAGACCCACAGACTCACCACACAGAGACCCACAGACTCACCACACAGAGACCCACAGACTCACCACACAGAGACCCACAGACTCACCACACAGAGACCCATAGACTCACCACATAGAGACCCACAGACTCACCACACAGAGACCCACAGACTCACCACACAGAGACCCACAGACTCACCACATAGAGACCCACAGACTCACCACACAGAGACCCACAGACTCACCACACAGAGATCCACAGACTCACCACACAGAGACCCATAGACTCACCACACAGAGACCCACAGACTCACCACACAGAGACCCACAGACTCACCACACAGAGACCCACAGACTCACCACACAGAGACCCACAGACTCATCACACAGAGACCCACAGACTCACCACACAGAGACCCACAGACTCACCACACAGAGACCCACAGACTCACCACACAGAGACCCACAGACTCACCACATAGAGACCCACAGACTCACCACACAGAGACCCATAGACTCACCACACAGAGACCCACACTCACCACACAGAGACCCACAGACTCACCACACAGAGACCCACAGACTCACCACACAGAGACCCACAGACTCATCACACAGAGACCCACACTCACCACACAGAGACCCACAGACTCATCACACAGACATCTTCTGTAACGGGAAGACATCTTCTGTAACTGGAAGACATCTTCTGTAACGGGAAGACATCTTCTGTAACTGGAAGACATCTTCTGTAACGGGAAGACATCTTCTGTAACTGGAAGACGTCTTCTGTAACGGGAAGACATCTTCTGTAACGGGAAGACATCTTCTGGAAGAGGAAGAAATCTTCTGTAACGGGAAGACATCTTCTGTAACGGGAAGACATCTTCTGGAAGAGGAAGACATCTTCTGTAACGGGAAGACATCTTCTGTAACGGGAAGACATCTTCTGTAACGGGAAGACATCTTCTGGAAGAGGAAGACATCTTCTGTAACGTGAAGACATCTTCTGTAACAGGAAGACATCTTCTGTAACGGGAAGACATCTTCTGTAATTGGAAGACATCTTCTGGAACGGGAAGACATCTTCTGTAACGGGAAGACATCTTCTGTAACAGGAAGACATCTTCTGGAACGGGAAGACATCTTCTGTAACAGGAAGACATCTTCTGTAACAGGAAGACCTCTTCTGGAACGGGAAGACATCTTCTGTAACAGGAAGACTTCTTCTGGAAGAGGAAGACATCTTCTGTAACGGGAAGACGTCTTCCGTGATGAGTTTTCAATCCACCAATGAGAAGAGGGCTGCGGGGTGACGCGGCAACGCCGGCAGCCAATCAGAGGAGCGGCTCGCGCCTGAAGGGGGCGGGGCATCAGCGCGTGACGTCACCGTGGTGACGAGAGGCGCTCTGACAATCTCCCATCAACAACTACCACCACAACTACCACCACAACAACAACAACTACTTGTATATCACTGCTGCTACTGCTACTACCCTGTGAGTACAACAACAACAACTCGTGTAGTGGTTGTTGTTGTAAGAGGTAAACATTCAGCAACACTGTTGTAGTGTAGACAAAATGGCGGGTGTGTGGTGACGTCACCGCCACAGTGTGTGGTGGTGGTGGTGATGGTGGTGATGGTGGTGATGGTGATGGTGGTGGTGATGGTGGTGGTGGTGATGGTGATGGTGGTGGTGGTGATGATGGTGGTGGTGATGATGGTGGTGATGGTGATGATGGTGGTGTGGTGGTGATGGTGGTGATGGTGGTGGTGATGGTGGTGGTGGTGATGTGTGTGGGTGGTGGTGATGGTGGTGGTGATGGTGGTGGTGGTGATGGTGATGGTGGTGGTGATGGTGGTGGTGATGGTGGTGTGGTGTGTGTGATGGTGATGGTGGTGGTGATGGTGGTGGTGGTGATGGTGGTGGTGATGGTGGTGGTGGTGATGGTGGTGATGGTGTGGTGATGGTGGTGGTGGTGATGGTGGTGATGGTGGTGGTGATGGTGGTGGTGGTGATGATGGTGGTGGTGGTGATGGTGGTGGTGATGGTGGTGTGGTGATGTGGTGGTGATGATGGTGGTGATGATGGTGGTGGTGATGGTGGTGGTGATGGTGGTGGTGGTGGTGATGGTGGTGATGGTGGTGGTGATGGTGGTGGTGGTGATGATGGTGGTGGTGGTGATGGTGGTGGTGATGGTGGTGGTGGTGATGGTGGTGGTGATGGTGGTGGTGGTGATGTGGTGGTGATGGTGGTGGTGGTGATGATGGTGGTGATGGTGGTGGTGGTGGCGATGGTGGTGGTGGTGATGGTGATGATGGTGATGGTGGTGGTGGTGATGGTGATGATGGTGGTGGTGGTGGTGATGGTGGTGATGGTGGTGGTGACGGTTGTGGGTGTGATGGTGTGGTGATGATGGTGGTGATGATGGTGGTGGTGTGATGATGGTGATGATGATGGTGGTGGTGATGATGGTGGTGGTGATGGTGGTGGTGACGGTGGTGGTGGTGGTGTTGGTAGTGACGGTGTTCGCGCGTGTGCAGCTTGCAGGATGGACGGTGCCGGACTGGGCTCCTGCGGCCACCGCCCTGCTGCGTCTAGCCGAGCCGCGGGCCTCACCGTGGCCAACTTCGCCGACTTCGGCGACTTTGTCCGCCTGATGTTCGGCAACGTTGACGGCATCGGCGATTGCGACGGCGCCGACTGCAGCGACTCGGAGGGCGTCGCCTTCAGCGACATCGTCGGCGACTTTGACGGCGTCACTTTCGGCACTGTCAACTGGATTGGTGATGACGACGACGATGGTGGTGGTGACGACGACGATGGTGGTGGTGACGACGGTGGTGGTGGCGGTGGTGGTGGTGGCGGTGGTGCCGGATTGAGGGAGGGCTCTGAAAGCTCCATCCCCACAATGCCGGAGCCGACGCGCAAACGGCAACACCAGAGGTACACGCATACACTCACACACTCACACACTTACACACTTACACACCACACACTTACATACACTTACACACACTTACACACACACTCACACTTACATACACACACACTTAGACACTTAAACACACTTACACACACACTCACACTTACATACACACACACTTAGACACTTACACACACACTCACACTTACATACACACACACTTAGACACTTACACACACACTTACACACACTTACACACACACACTTACACACACACACTTACACACACACACTTACACACTTACACACACACACTTACATACACTTACACACACTTACACACACACTCACACTTACATACACACACACTTAGACACTTACACACACTTACACACACACTCACACTTACATACACACACACTTAGACACTTACACACACTTACACACACACTCACACTTACATACACACACACTTAGACACTTACACACACTTACACACACACTCACACTTACACACACACTTAGACACTTACACTCACACTTACATACACACACACTTAGACACTTACACACACTTACACACACACTCACACTTACATACACACACACTTAGACACTTACACACACACTCACACTTACATACACACACACTTAGACACTTACACACACTTACACACACACTCACACTTACATACACACACACTTAGACACTTACACACACTTACACACACACTTACACACTCACACTTACACACACACTTAGACACTCACACACTCACACACTTACACACTCACACTTACATACACACACACTTAGACACTTACACACACTTACACACACACACTTACACACACACACTTACACACTTACACACACACACACTTACATACACTTACACACACTTACACACACACTCACACTTACATACACACACACTTAGACACTTACACACACTTACACACACACTCACACTTACATACACACACACTTAGACACTTACACACACACTCACACTTACATACACACACACTTAGACACTTACACACACTTACACACACACTCACACTTACATACACACACACTTAGACACTTACACACACTTACACACACACTTACACACTCACACTTACACACACACTTAGACACTCACACACTTACACACTCACACTTACATACACACACACTTAGACACTTACACACACTTACACACACACACTTACACACACACACTCACACACTTACACACTCACACTTACATACACACACACTTAGACACTTACACACACTTACACACACACACTTACACACACACTTACACACTTACACACACACACACTTACATACACTTACACACACTTACACACACACTCACACTTACATACACACACACTTAGACACTTACACACACTTACACACACACTCACACTTACATACACACACACTTAGACACTTACACACACACTCACACTTACATACACACACACTTAGACACTTACACAACTTACACACACACTCACACTTACATACAACACACACTTAGACACTTACACACACTTACACACACACTTACACACTCACACTTACACACACACTTAGACACTCACACACTTACACACTCACACTTACATACACACACACTTAGACACTTACACACACTTACACACACACACTTACACACACACACTTACACACTCACACTTACATACACACACACTTAGACACTTACATACACACACACTTAGACACTTACACACACACTTACACACACTTACACACACACACTTACACACTTACACACACACACTTACACACACACACTTACACACTTACACACACACACACTTACATACACTTACACACACTTACACACACACTCACACTTACATACACACACACTTAGACACTTACACACACTTACACACACACTCACACTTACATACACACACACTTAGACACTTACACACACACTCACACTTACATACACACACACTTAGACACTTACACACACTTACACACACACTCACACTTACATACACACACACTTAGACACTTACACACACACTCACACTTACATACACACACACTTAGACACTTACACACACTTACACACACACTCACACTTACATACACACACACTTAGACACTTACACACACTTACACACACACTTACACACTCACACTTACACACACACTTAGACACTCACACACTCACACACTTACACACTCACACTTACATACACACACTTAGACACTTACACACACTTACACACACACACTTACACACACACACTTACACACTTACACACACACACACTTACATACACTTACACACACTTACACACACACTCACACTTACATACACACACACTTAGACACTTACACACACTTACACACACACTCACACTTACATACACACACACTTAGACACTTACACACACACTCACACTTACATACACACACACTTAGACACTTACACACACTTACACACACACTCACACTTACATACACACACACTTAGACACTTACACACACTTACACACACACTTACACACTCACACTTACACACACACTTAGACACTCACACACTTACACACTCACACTTACATACACACACACTTAGACACTTACACACACTTACACACACACACTTACACACACACACTTACACACTCACACTTACATACATACACACACTTAGACACTTACATACACACACACTTAGACACTTACACACACACTTACACACACTTACACACACACACTTACACACTTACACACACACACTTACACACACACACTTACACACACTTACACACACACACTTACACACTTACACACACACACTTACACACACACACTTACACACACACACTTACACACTTACACACACTTACACACTTACACACACACACTTACACACACACACTTACACACACTTACACACACACACTTACACACACACACTTACACACTTACACACACACACTTACACACTTACACACACACACTTACACACACTTACACACACTTACACACACACACTTACACACACTTACACACACACACTTACACACACACACACACTTACACACACTTACACACACTTACCACACACTTACACACACACACTTACACACACACACACTTACACTTACACACACTTACACACACTTACACACTTAGACACTTACACACACTTACACACACTTACACACACACACACTTACACACACACTTACACACACACACGTACACATACACACTTACACACACACACTTACACACACAACTTACACACACACACGTACACATACACACTTACACACACTTACACACTTACACACACGTACACACACTTACACACACTTAGACACACTTACACACACTTACACACACTTAGACACACTTACACACACTTACACACACTTACACACACACACACACTTACACACACTTACTTACACACACTTACACACACTTACACACACCTACACACTTACACACACACACTTACACACACTTACACACACACACTTACACACACTTACTTACACACACTTACACACACTTACACACACCTACACACTTACACACACACACTTACACACACTTATACACACACACTTACACACACTTACACACACACTTACACACACTTACACACACTTACACACACACTTAAACACACACGCACACTTACACACACTTGCACACTTACACACACTTACACACACTTACATTCTTACACACTTACACATTCTTTGGTCACATAGCTATAAAAAGTTTATGAATTTCTGCAGTCACCAAAGTTTTATGTAAAAATTTACACGAAAAAAAGACAAAGATCCCCCGTATAGCCTTAACAGACTGTAGGGGCAGGTGCTGTTAGCGAGCACCTATGAAGGACGGAACGGCACACGAGGGGGTGGGTGGCCAGCACCACGCCCGACCGCCTTTGTCTCCCCAGTGGCGATGTTTACACACCGCACCAGGTACTCATTTGAGGCTGAGTCGACCTAGGGGAGTGAGTGTCACTGTGGGTGAATGTCACTGTGGGTGGGTGTCACTGTGAGTGTCACTGTGGGTGAGTGTCACTGTGTCACTGTGAGTGAGTGTCACTGTGTCACTGTGGGTGAGTGTCACTGTGTCACTGTGGGTGAGTGTCACTGTGTCACTGTGGGTGAATGTCACTGTGTCACTGTGGGTGGGTGTCACTGTCACTGTGTCACTGTGGGTGAGTGTCACTGTGTCACTGTGGGTGGGTGTCACTGTGTCACTGTGGGTGAGTGTCACTGTGTCACTGTGGGGGGTGTCACTGTGTCACTGTGGGTGGGGTGGTGTCACTGTGTCACTGTGGGTGAGTGTCACTGTGTCACTGTGGGTGAGTGTCACTGTGTCACTGTGGGTGGGTGTCACTGTGTCACTGTGGGTGAGTGTCACTGTGTCACTGTGGGTGGGTGTCACTGTGTCACTGTGGGTGAGTGTCACTGTGTCACTGTGGGTGAGTGTCACTGTGTCACTGTGGGTGAGTGTCACTGTGTCACTGTGTGGGTGTCACTGTGTCACTGTGGGTGAGTGTCACTGTGTCACTGTGGGTGAGTGTCACTGTGTCACTGTGGGTGAGTGTCACTGTGTCACTGTGGGTGGGTGTCACTGTGTCACTGTGGTGGGTGTGTCACTGTCACTGTGGGTGGGTGTCACTGTGTCACTGTGGGTGAGTGTCACTGTGTCACTGTGGGTGAGTGTCACTGTGTCACTGGGTGAGTGTCACTGTGTCACTGTGGGTGGTGTCACTGTGTCACTGTGGGTGGTGTCACTGTGTCACTGTGGGTGAGTGTCACTGTGTCACTGTGGGTGAGTGTCACTGTGTCACTGTGGGTGGGTGTCACTGTGTCACTGTGGGTGGTGTCACTGTGTCACTGTGGGTGAGTGTCACTGTGTCACTGTGGGTGAGTGTCACTGTGTCACTGTGGGTGGGTGTCACTGTGTCACTGTGGGTGAGTGTCACTGTGTCACTGTGGGTGAGTGTCACTGTGTCACTGTGGGTGGGTGTCACTGTGTCACTGTGGGTGGGTGTCACTGTGTCACTGTGGGTGAGTGTCACTGTGTCACTGTGGGGGTGTCACTGTGTCACTGTGGGTGGGTGTCACTGTGTCACTGTGGGTGGGTGTCACGTGTGTCACTGTGGGTGGGTCCAGTGTCACTG